>JAXBDA010002590.1:0-41257 GCA_036023075.1 Gaultheria prostrata | reverse complement strand
GTCTCTTGTCTCCATTTTATTTTCACTGCACTACTTGTGGTTTGGTTTAAATTAATCTAGATAATCAATCGGTTCTAATTTAATAATTTTTAATTGGTCATTTTTCTAATAAATTGGTACTTTTTATTAAAACTCCTATTCACCCCCCTCTAGGAGTAAATTGAACGCTTCCGCATAATTTCAGAGGGCGTGACCAGAGCCGGCTTTGAACATACGCCAATGATGCGACTGTATCTGGCCTCAAAAATTTTACTAATTTTATGGGTCTCAGATGTTTTATACCCTTATATAGGTATACATCTAAACTTGATTATGAAAGCTTAATTACTATTTTTTCTGCGAAAAATGTGAGAAGGGTGATATTTAAGTAATATATTTCGGATTAACGTCTATAATGATTACCAATTTTTGTGGTATTATTATTTTTAGTTTTTGTAATTTTTTTGGGCATTATATAATGGGCCTCAAAAATAAAGTTCGCATCCGGCCTTAAAAAACTTAGAGCCGGCACTGGGCGTGACAAACAACATTATAACAAAATTAAACAGTACAAAGTTGATAGTTAATTTGCAATAAAAGCTTTCGTACGGGGTCTAATTAGTTTCTTCATGAAACGCTAGTATCCTGAAGTGGAATAAGTCATATCTATCGGAGTCTAAAGTTTGTACGAAGTGTTCCAGCACTTTCTGTGTATTTGAAATATGACAAATCCCATATTACCTCTATAGATTGACGGGTGCTTTAGCTTCACATGCAAGCACCTTTTTCAGCGTTTCTTCCAAATAAAGTTGCTAGCAGATTACGTGTTGCATCTGTCGGAGAAAATGTATGTAAAAGGAATTTCTGTTAGAATAATAATTCTGAATAATATTAATCAATCAAATTCAGGAAATAAAATAGATAGAGAAAGGATTAGAAAAGCCTGTGGGGTGGTCGAGGCACCCGAAATGCGCTCTCCTTAGGAACGATATACCCCCTCCTGCACAGGGTTGAATGGTACTCCTTCCCCAAGATACAACGACCTTCGAGTTTTCTTTTGTGCAGTGAATTAAACTCACGAACCATTTGTAGTTTCCCAACACTCAAATAATCAATGGAAATCAGCGTTAAAATATAGAGTAAAATAAGCAACAGACTCTTATTATTCCGGAATATGGCGCTGGTTTGAGGAAGAGAAGGTAATGAATTTTTGGATATATCGTGTAAAACCAAGAGCACTGAGAAAAGTAATAAGTTCCCTCATATTAACAAAAGGAACACAACATGCATTTTTATAGACTTAACGTTAGTTTGTTATGCATAAAGATATGTGCAGATATTATGGAGTAAAAATAGAAGTTCAAGTATTAGTAGGTTTCAACAAACTCCCACCTCTGATGTTGTGGAGAAATATTAGGAGACCAAGTCAACGTAAAAACTAACTCCCTTGTATCTCTCCAATAATTATATTATTTGGGGAAAATATTTGAAACAATAAATGTAAAATATTAAATTAGAACAACAGCATCACCCAGCTCAGCTCGCACGCAGCACTTGCAAATTTTGGTGTGAGTTAATTGAGGTGAGATAACAAGAAGAAGTATTATTGCTACCAGTGCATATTTTACCAAGGTTATGCTGTTACATTCTTCCATTGGCAGTTCTCGCAAGTGAATATTGTACCAATTGGGAGATAGGTCATCTTATGGCAAATGTTGCAAGACATATACCAGCACTGTTCTTATGGAAGTATACTGGCAACGAATGCTTTTATATAATAATCTTATATCTGAATAACTACTAATTACTAAATATGTAACATTTGTGGTCTCATTGTTGCCAATGTAGGCAGCTGTATGAGATATCAGTTTATACTATACAAGGGGCCACAGATATTTCTTTGATTGTGGTCATTTGAACATTTGAGGAGCTCCCATTGTCTGTCCACGTGTTCAGTAAACATTCAGCATTTGTGATTTTCCTGCAAATAAGGATTTAGACATTAAATATGACAAAGTTGTGGGCCTGGGAATTTAAACTGATTATGTTACCAAAATACCATGACTCCAATTGTCTCGTCTCTGGTATGCATGGGTTCATAAGGATTTCAGATGACTGAGTCGTCGAGATTGTTGCAAAAATTGAGAATTTTCTTTTGGTATATTTTAATTTTCATCAATGAAATGACTGGTAAGACACGTCTTTCAAGTTTTGGTCCAAGTGTCTCCCGTGAGACACAACCTTTGACGCTTTAAGTTTTCTTCAAATATATTTTTCTCCTTATTGTATATAATCATACACTACTTGGTAACCGTAATCCTACTCGGAATCTTGACCCACTTAGGTTGAATGACACGCGTAAATTTTTTGAATCCTTCACCCTCAACAAATGCAAATGGCAACTCATCAATTATTATCATCTCCGTTAGGGCTCTTACACGCATCAACACTAAAGGTGATAGGCACAAGGTTTCATGTAATGGTCCGAATTTTGGAAAAACATTTTATTCGAAAAAAAATTCATTTTTTTTATAGTACACTTTTATTTTATGTTATCTCGTACAATTCTGTACGTGGATGTGTGTGCGCACTCTAGTCAAAGCCTAAGGAGAACAGAATTTGTATCGATCCTAAAAAGGAGTAAAGATACTAGCATACACTACCATTCCCTAAAACCCTCCCAACCACGTTTCTTGTCTCCGCCTACGTGGCTTTGTTTAAGCCAAGACCCCTACCAACCCAATTACCCTACATCTAAACCCCAATCACCTCTCATTATCTTTGGTTCCATTTTCTGCGCAAGGGACAGAGAGAGAGAGATCATCAACGGGGGAGAGAGAGAGAGACCATGCATGCCTTTTGTTTTCCTTCTTTTTACACTGCTACCGACCACCACCTTGCCATTTTCTTTCCAATTTGTCACCTCCATTTCTACACCATTTCTAATCCTACTTTGCTCCATAAACAGCCCCCAAGACCAGCTGTAGAATCAGCCCCCGACCCAGCTGTAAAACAGCCCCGTAACCTACCCGTAACGGTCCCAAAAACTGCCCAGAAATCTGCCGATATAGCAGCCTCATACCAGCCATGTTTCTTTCCTGTTTTGACTCCGAAAATAGCCCAATAAACTAGCTCCAGCACAGCCCAGAGACCAGTCCCGAATACGCTCCGTTTCATCCCGAACCAGCCACCGGTTGAGTTCCATTGCTGTGCGACTTACCCGACAACCCAACTCCATTTTTACCTCCCTAAATATATCTATTTATATGTGTACGTGATTTGTTAATGTAGAGTTTCGGATGCTTTGCGTACATGTTGTTACGGAATGTTTTATGTATATGTCTTTACGGAATAATTCGTTACATGTTTTATGGAGTACATGTGTTAAATGAAAAAGAATAGAGTATTTTCCACTGACTTCTAAGTTGCCCATCTTATTAGCTTGATTATATTGATTAGCTCTCATGTTATGACTTATGACTATCACTTTATCATTAGTTTTCTGTCGTTTTCGTTGGAGACTAATAAATGGTTCCAGTAAAATCAAGATAAGGGGACACACTTGCATAAAATCATGAACTAGGTGCTAATCTGTGAACATTACTAATCGGTGTGATTTTTGAGCAATACCCGTAGATACACTATTGGTTTTAAAAGGGATTAACAGTATGAGGCCATAAAAAGCAGAGAGCATTTTATTTTTATTTTGTATAACTACTTACGGTTGATTTAGAGGTTGAACTTGTGCATGTGTTTCACTGGTATAAAGATATGCATTGATTGTGAATATATTCTGAGCGTTACTTGAAATATTCTTGACTGTCCTATTAGTTCATTTCTTTCTTATTTGTTTATTGCAATGCGTGTTAAGTTTTTTATTGTTAGAATGGACAATTAGGTTCCCGGATTGGTGCTCGTACTTACGAATCACCTAGACGTTAAGTTAATGGATAAATGGAATGATGATAATGGATTATGGAAATGATGATTTCGGATGATGTTGATGAGTTGGGAATTTTGAACGGCAGATAGCTGGTTGATTTCGGAGAATTGAAAGATTATGATTGGCAGACTGCCAGAGATTTGGAATCCTAAGTTGTGGCAATACATGATTACTCCTTATGAATTTAGGCGATAAAAGGGTGGTTTGTATTATAGATCATATCGGTCTATATACTCCCGAGGCTACAGAATAGTTCCTCGTGGGCCCAGAAGGTATCAACAGACCCTGGGGAATTCATCCTTGTGAGGCGTTGATGAATCTAACTAAGTAGATAATTTAGTCCATTCATCAGGGCTCCCAAATAGGACATGCAAGGGGGGAGGGAATCACGATTGGCCGTAGTCTTAGTGGTTGGCACGGGAGGATGTTTCTCAAAGGATGAGATTCTAGAATTCCTTGAGTTAAAGAGTAGTAATTGAATTGGAATTGTTCTTTACTTGATTGCATGATATATCATGTTATTTGTAAGTTATGCCTTCGGGTTTAGCTATTGAGTGATTATTCGCTCATGGTGTTGTTATGGCCCTGGCATACTACGCCAGGTGTTGAAGGTAAAGAAGAGGAATAGTACTACCAGACAGAGGAATTTGCTACTGAACAAGTGGAGGAGGAGAACTGGAATCAGAATCTAAATCTAAACCTCTAGAAGCCTTGAGTCTCCTTATTTTTATGTTGGAACAATGTAATTTAATTTCCCCACAAAGTACTATCTATGTTGTAATCGAATTAAGACACTTATGCTATTTTCGTTGTTTAATAAATGAAACTCTTTTGAATAAATCTTTTAAAATAATTTAAATAATGCTTCCAAAAATCAGAGCGTTACATTTCACCGTTGTCTTGTTCTACTTTTTCAAAATTGAGGAGTTTTTTCCTAGAACCCATAAATTTCTTGCTTTTGGGATATTTGGTACACTGATTTGCTAAATGATAAGTCATCGATTTTGTATCATTGTTACTTGAATGACATGCATAAGACACTTTACACCAACTGTAAACAGCCCTAGATTTTGGATGACCATCTAGCGTAGTAACATTAAAATATTTCCAACAACCAGCCCATCCTGCTACTGATTAGACCCTTACCACCTTTTTTAGTCTCGTTGTTTGGATTTTCAGGCACTTCATCATCATTTTCCATATCTAACATTATTAGGTAAATCAAACTCAGTAGCTTCATCCACAATCACAACAACAAAAAACATTTCCGATAGTGTTTGAAAAATGTTATAAAAGGCTTTAGATAACATTCTTAAGAACGTTAAGACAACCATTGTTATTAAAAGTTGGGATCTTTCATAGCGTTCACACGCCATTATGAATGAGAAGTATTTCATAGCGTTCACTGCATGCTATAAGTTTTATAGATTTTATAACGTTCATTGCATGTTATGAGTCACAAAACTTTTATAACGTTCATTACATGCTATAATTTACAAAGCTTTTATAGCAGTAATTGAATGTTATCAATGGGAGACCTTAATCATCAACCTAAAAAAGGAAAGTCGAAATCAAAATATACCTAAAATTGTACTAACCAAAGATCAAACCCAGAACACTAACAATAAAAAACAAAAAACATCAACAAGAACAAATAGGGTTTAAGATTGAATACTAGGCCAGACATTTCTTCGAACTGAGAAATAGACGCGACACTGGCATCGTTGAGGAGGGTCTGACAGTGAGAGAAGAAATCGAAAAACCTGCTTTTCAGCGAGTGAAGGGAACCTTGCTACTTTTAGCCCTTTGCAAAAGGAAGCCGATCTAAGGTTTACCCTCTCTCCGGCCTTGTTTCGATGCACTATTGGAGAGCTCACCGGGTCTGAATTCTTCAGTCTTCACCATGTTACAAATAAAATATATCACAATTATTTAAACACATACTATATGCTAGATATATGAACGTCCAACTGATTAGAGTGAGAAAAAAAGAGAAACTAACCAGTGCTGAGAAAGACGAAGTAGACAGTGGTGTCGAGGCCAGACACATCAATAACGTCTTACTCAAAGGTAGAGAAATGGGTAGTGCTGAGAAAGATGAAGTAGACAAGAGTGTCAAGGCCGGACACAACAATAACTTCTTGATCGGAGGAATGGAATGGGGTTAACGTTGAAATTGAGAGGGATAGAAGAGAGATGGGGGGGAGTTGAGGGAGTGAAGTTGGGTTTAGGTTTGAGAGATTTTATAGTGTAGAGATGGACGGTGTTAATCGGAACCCTACTAAGTATTGACAGTTAAGATAAAATCCCGAGGTTTATTAGGGTTACATAATCGGTTCAGTTTGGTCCTATTTCAGTTTGGTTTGACCGTAATTTCAGTTACCCGAAACTGAACCAAAATTTTATGTTTTCCTTGTTCTAGTACTGAAACCAACCGAACTTGATTCAAGACCGACCCAAGACCGAACTAAACGGTCGGTTCGAGTGCAGCAAGATGAGGGGCTCCACAATAATGAATCAGAAGATGGGGTTTGAAGTGTAATTTGGTTTGTTGTGAAGGCAAAAGAACGCAGTAGATCTAGGTCTGGAACAGGATCTATTCTCCACCCTCTGACACCTTGCCCTTTATCTCTCTCTACCCTCGAAGACGATCTCTGGCGAGTCGAGACTGAACTCTCCTCCGGCGACGCAGGTTTGATTGTTTTCTCTCCGTCTCTGACTCTCCCCTCTTTTTTATAGGGCTCTCTCCCTCTCTCTCTCTGCTAAAAAACGTACCCAGAAAAGTTCAGTCGCGTACCCATTACCCATGCAGTACCCAAACCATACGGACGTCCGGGTGCGTATTTTTTCAGTACTCGCCTTAGATTTCAGCGTACCCGTGCTTTATAGTATTGAGGTGATTAGGGGGGGGAGACACCAAGAGAGAGGAGAAGTTTGAAGATAATGGCCACCAACTACGTATTTTCATGTGCTAAGAAATTGTCTCTTGATTGTGTTACGAGGTGGAATTGTGCATTTTTTTGGCTTCAAATGCCATAGAATGATAGAATATAAGGATGTCTTGTCTCGTTTGACAATCCGTGAAAGTCAATGCAACAGTTGTCCACAAACACTGATTCGGATGTAGCCAAAGAAATACGTGACAGGTTAGAATTTTTTTTTTTTAAGGCCACAGGGCTGGGTTGGTTAGTGGAACAAAGTATCCAACTTCAAACTTTTTTTTAAAAATGTTTATAAGATAAAAATGGCATATCTGATTGGGCAGAGTTGTATGAAAGTAATGACCTGGAAGATCTTTACACAAAGAAGAAAAGGGAGATGATGAGAGATATGGCATCCAAAATGATTGAGAAATATGAGAAGTATTGACAAAAATTCATGGGATTTTGGGTGTTGCGGCAGTGTTAGATCATAGGTTCAAGATGAAGTTGGTATAAGATTATTTCAAGAGGATTTAGGCCTTGTTTCTCATTTGCTAAAATAGGAATCCCTTAAAATCAAGTGACCATTTGCTAAAATCAACCTATTTTTAGCTTTTTTTTAGATTGAAAAGGTTCTCAATTATTGTAAGGGGTTGCTTAAGGAGCATGAAGTGAAATTTTACAATGGGGTGGGGCCCTTAGTTGCACGAAGCGGGAGCAGGGGAGCGGATGATCATAGAAGTGTGGGAGCGCCATCGGGAGTGTTTAGGAAAAATTAATTAAATATTTTTATGTCTTTTAACATAGTTAAATGTCAGAAACAAAATATTATTCTACCTCTTAGATTGCAAAACATAAAATTATTTATATTTTTAATACGAGATTTCAACTGTTCACCATATCTTAATTGCATGAAGAAGGGTAGGAGCGGGATCGGGGGCGATGGATTATAGGGGTTCCTGTTTTGGGAGGGGGAGCCTTTAGGAATAATACATGAAAATATAAATATGTAATGCAAGTAAATATTAGTATGCATCATTCATGTTAATTGCAAAGATTGTCTTAGTAACTAAGTAATATTATGGTTATATAAAGTAATTGAGCAAATTTTAAGTTAATATTTTTCTAATATCATATCATTACTTGTTTCTTTTGGGATTTGTATACCTAAGAGGTTTTATCCTAGTTGGGAGTGGGTTCCTTTCTCAATGGGATCGAGGTTCTAGGAGAGTCTTGACTTGGGAGCGAGGTTCTGAGGTGGATTCGCCACCCACTTAGGAGGTTCCTGCAACTAAGCCACGGTGGGGCTTCTTCATCCCAAGTTGAGTCTACCACTAAAGCCGAAGATGACGATCTATCTGACTTTGATTTATTTGTATCAGTAATAAGAGAAGTTAAGATGTACAGAAGAATGAAGGCGAAGGATTCACAGCCAAACCTAAAGTGTGCAAAAGTTTGAAGGTGTCCCATGTTGCTGTTTGTTTTCCTTCCTTTCAATACCCAAAAGATGAATGCCCACATTAGCCGGTTAAAGTAACAACTAGCAAATAGTTTAAAGAACACACAATTCAACAAACACACTCGACCATATGTAAACAATGATACGCAAGAAACTTTAATAGGTAGCATGCCTCCTCTGATTGGAACAGCATAAGCGGTTGTTGGATTCCCTATTTTGCGTGCTCGACATGCTGGTCATCATCGTTTTTGTCTTCTCATGTCGAGCAGGCAGAACATGGAATCCAACAATTATGTACGCCGTTCCATTCAGAAGAGGCATGCTAGATATTTAAGTTTCTTGTGTATCATTGTTTTCATATGGTCCATTGCGTTATGTTGAATTGTGTGTTCTTTAAACTATTTGCTGGCTGTTACTTGAACTGGTTAATGTGGGCATTCATCTTTTGTTATTGAATGGAAGAAAAAAAATTGCAACATGTTGGGACGTCTTCAAACTCATGCACAATTTTGGTTTGGTTGAGAATCATTCGCCTCCATTCTTCTTACATGTTAGCCTTCACCATGTTTAGAAGGAATATTTGGCTGGGTGATTTAAAAAACAATGTGATTGCATATGGGTGTTTATTGTTTACCACATATTCTCTCTCCCCCTCCCCTAAGTGGGTCCCTTAGCAAGCGGGGACTCTCCTTTAGACTTTCATGCTTTTGCTTCAATGTGGCTAAAAGAAAATAAAGGTGGGGTTTACAGTTGGGGCCCACCTCAGTAAAACTATTGCTTCTTCCAATCACAATCTTGGTTTGTTTCATTTTGAGACTCTGTTTGAAAGTGTGAACCGAACAAATTGTTTATCTTTTATGCGAGTATCATTTCCGCTCTTGTTTAATTTTGCTTTGTTTTGTGCACTATCCCCTCCCATTCTGGTTTGATGAATTGCTTGATTTTGGACATGGTTTTATTAGCTGATGTGAATGTAAGTAGTTGAACAGACTCTCTCTCTCTGTGTTTGCATTTCCCTTTTGTAGTTATAACTTATATTCTGAAGAATTTATGAGTTATAGACAATTATTTCTTATCTTTCCATAGCCCATCTAAAAGGCTTTAAACAAGCCCACCCGATTTTATTCAGAACAATCAAAAAGAAAAATAATTATACCGTGGAAACTACGATGAAGAAATCCGATTTAGATCACTTCCATCTATATTTACGTTTATATAATTACTCCCATGAAGATTTACGTTTGGCCTCATCACTCGAGGTTGGCCCTTGGTCTAATTCTTTAAGTATCACATCACGATATTCTAAACACTTCTGTAAGACTACCTAAGCTTGTAACTGCAGACTCTGAGTACGAGTACTGTAACTGTCTGACACATGGAATTGGTGAAGAACATAACTTCCAAAATGGAACCAATGATTACTAAGAACAAAACTGAAACATGGCAAGTGATGGGTCGACCAAAAATGATGATGCATATTACATCTGTACTTTTTTCAAGGCACAACTACAAATATTGGCAAAGGAGTAAATGTGGTTACTTGATTTGCCAAATAATTTGCTTTTGTCTGCCGCACAGTAAACCTATTGCACTTAGGATCACTTAGGCTTTGTCTGGTTTAGGTATTGAGCAGTGTTTTAAAAGGCTCAAGCAGACCGAGGCGCGCGCCTCATCAAAGCGAGGCACAACATTTAGAACAAGTAGAATTCTAATATAAGAATAACTTTCAACACCAAACAAACACTTTTAAAACTTTCAAATGTCATAAAACATAACAATTCGATGTTTAGACCACCGAATACTGAACTAAATGTATCATCCATAAGAAGTTGATGCTTAGCTGTGGAGAAATAACAAAATGAATAACTGCAATTTCTGTTCTCTTACTATTTTCCTGAATTAAAGCCATCTGTCAAATGGAGAGATATAGATAGAGAATAACGGCAATGTAACTGTTGTACGATATTTGTAAACATTTATTTTATGCGGTGCCATCAACATATCTCTGTTTGGTCGGATGAATTTTTTTGCATTTTTTGTATGCCTTAATGTTAGTCCTGCTAGAGTTCTAGTCCATTGACCTTTCTTCTTTAAGTTTGCAATACAACTTTTAGTTGACCAAATTTTCTCTTCTTCATTTGTCATAGGAGATGTGCTTGTTGTTTATGCATTATGGACGAGTTCAATACACTTGACAGCATGGGTACATAAAGATGCATCATTGCAGGTGAGTTCATATTTGGATTCTCGTGTGGAATTTTAAAAGTCTCAGTTATGATGTTCCTGATATGAGGAGCCTACAGTATAATGATGAATGTGCAGGCACATATGTCGGGACAAATTTCGGGCCAGATACCTAATCAAGCAGGCACTCAGTTGCCTGGACTACCCCAGCAGAATGGACATCCTCTTTCTAACCAAATACAAAATCTAGGGGATCATGGTAATACACCCAATATGGGGACGGAGTTTGCAAAAGGACGCAGATTTATACAAGAGAAAATGTAAGACATTCGGTTAGATATTTTCTTATTCATTATGTTTTGGGTCGGGCATGCGCCGCGTGCCTTTGTTGATTGGAAAGTGATGGCAGGGAATTTTAATTGGTGGATGGGGCACAAAAACGCAGATGCTAACATTGTAAGTTGTATGTAATATTGGGACATCAGAAAACCCATGCAATAGATCAGGGATCGAGTTAGGCAACTGTGATGTCACCTTTTAGAATGACGCTGATTGTCTATGTAGCACAGACATTTTGTCAGAGGTCACATACCCGTGTCGGACACCGACACTCTCCGAACACGTGTCCGACACTCAAATTCAAAGTGTCCTTTTTCTCAACGTTTTTTGTTTGGACAATCCTGGCACACTTTAAAAAATGCTTCGGACACTTTTAGACACTCGGAAAACAAGTTGGGGTGGATAAATGAAATAGTAGGATCTAATTAAAACTTAGGGAAGTCATACTTTTTGTGTGACGGATGATGGTTTATTGGTTAGAAAGACACACAAATGATGAAATGCTTTTCGTTTAAATATTTTGCAGATGATATAATGATGAATGCAATTTAAGGGATATTTGCATATTTACAATTGGAGCCTTTCTTTTCTATATATTTAATCATATAATAATATACACATATTTTTTTGTAAAACGTGTCTTCTAACGTGTCTTGTCCTCTATTTTTGTGAAATTTACGTGTCTGAGTGTCGGTGTCGTTTCAGTGTCGTGTCGGTGCTACATAGCTGATCATTCTTTAGTGCGTTTCAATACTGGCTGATAATTGAACTCGACAGTTGTATTCCTGAGATAAAAATATTTTAAAAAGAAAGGAAAAGAGACCTGCATTACCTCCTTTTTGCTTTCTGAAGGAGGGAAGAGAAACTTTACTTTTGCAAGTTTTGTGTGCTATAACGACAAGGGTCAGCCAAGTTAGACTGCCGCCACCCATTAGCTTTGAGGTCCACATAGGTCTTTATATGATTTGCATTGTTTGACCACTGGTTTAGAGTCCAAGGATGGATGAAATGAGTGTAATATCTGAGATATTCCAACTGGTAGCCCCATAGCCAAAGAACCAAATGTAGGTCGATATGATTTGTGTTTTTAGTTTAGCACTCTTGCCCTTAAAATGTACTCCTTCCGTCCCAATTTGCTTGCCCCTTTTGGGGAAGCGAGTTTTTAAGGGAAGAATGATGAGACATTTAATGGGAATTGAATTTTTCACTTTACCCCTATTTAATGCTTGATTTATGTGATATTTAAACGTAAAAAAACGGCAAAAAAGTAACTTTGCCTAATTTTTTGTGTTGACTTTTTAAAGTGGACATTCTTTTTAGGACATCCACGTATTTAGGCTTGGGACATTTTTCATTCAGCTAGCTTGACCTGCAGCCCTACCGTCTGGTAACCAGAATGAACACTTAGTGGTCATGGTGATTACATGTTTGTAATGCTTGGTACTTTGATATTCAAAAATTTTGTCACTTTTTGTTGCATTTAGAAGTTATTTTCATTCAAACATTATGAGCAAGAAATACGGCTGTTTTTTGTATTGAGATGTGTTTTACATTCATAGTTGATATCTTAGTGTATTTGCTTTTCGCATAAACATATAAAATCGCCATATGTCATAACAGTATTCCTTCATTTGAGATTAACGTGCGAATAATTATCTATACTTACAATGAGATGATGGATGGTATCTTAGTTAGTGTTGCAATTTTGCTCAACCTTAACCTGGGGCTGAAGAAAACAAATCAAGCATGATTGGAACTTGTTTCTGTTCTTAATTTCAATTTTTTTTTTTTCAGTTTTGACTGATCTTGGCTTAGTTTTATAATGTGTTCAATCTGGTATGTAATATTCCCAAGAAACAAGGCTGTGTTATTCAAGTCGTCTCTTCGTTAGTATTTTTATCACCCGAAGTTCCGAACAGTGGGTTAGGTTCTCTTGAAACTGGTTAATGGGTTCTTGGCTTATTGGTTTGCATGTTACCAGCCTTCTAGGAAGATAATAAAGTTCTTAAAGGTACCTTGCTTTTCTCTAGAGGTATGCTACTAATACAACACTTATCCCAACAATATGTACAGTATGCTTAGGTGGCACTAGATCATAGGGCAATAAATAAGATGCCATAATACATTGCCGGATTGCCCAATGTAACAGTGCCACATAAGCATGTTGTGGAAAGTGTGGTGTTAATAGACTTTCCCTCATCTCTAACACTGACTAGCCGGCCAGAGGTGTCAGAAGTACATCCCAGTCGATCACATTGGTGTTAAATAATTAGAGCCGGGCACACATTGAAAACTTGAGAGATACATTTGTCCATCACTTTGGCTCAGAAATACATTCCAAGTGTGAAGAAACTAACTCAGAAGCCAACAATGGCGAATCAGTGTAATGGAAGCTATACCTATTAATTCTCATCTGTTAGATTTTCTTATTCAAACTTTTGTTCCAATTCATTGTATGTGGAAAAGGAACTTCCGCGGCTTTTGTATAATAGAAGAGTTAGAGATGGAAGGGAGGATTTTCCTTTTTCAGCATGTAGATAAATGTATTTTCTGGTGTTTGATAGCTTGATATTATGGTGTTGGGAAAAGGTTTTGTGGTAGCGGATGATCTAACATGGTACAGTTCATGATCTAACATCATCTTCATTATTTCTCATCTTTGTTTTACTTTTGCTTCTTCATATGGATGTTTGCAAGATGGGTGGTTCTTTAGGGATGGTGTTGATAGCTTGATATATGTTGTTTGGACCGTTTGCAAAGTTTTGGAGACTATTGGTGATCTATCAACTAGTTGCCATATTCCTGCCATGCAAGATCCTTTTTTCCAGTTTTCGTGTTGGTGCATCTGTGTGTCATGCCATGTGTCCTGTGTGCATAGTGCCTCTTAGCCTGCGGTTGGCTGTGGTGATTCTTGGCCAGCTCTCAGATGGCTGTGACCGATAACATGTGTCTTGTGTGCATAGTGCCTCTTAGCCTGCGGTTGGCTGTGGTGATTCTTGGCCAGCTCTCAGATGGCTGTGACCGATAACATGTTAGGCTTGATAGTTTGGATTTGTTTTTTAATCTAATTTGTGAATTTGCCATGCCTTGGTTCAACATGATAGCTACCCAGACCTGGTAGCAGGATTTGCATCAGAACCCCTGGCCCACTCAAGTTCTCTCAGTTGATGATTTAACCGCTTCGGTTGCATCAAATGTGCTCAACAATGGTAATTTGTAAGACATCACATGCTACCAATGAGAGCTTGTGTGGTTGAAAATCGCTTGTGATAGAATTGGATTACTTGCTAGAGAACTTTACTAGTTTGCAACATAGTGGCTCTTCTTTTTCTATGTTCGACTCTGTAGTCTGCCTCCCTCTCTTCCTCAGGAAAAGGATAAAAGCTATTCCCTGATGCTTGTCCCTATAATCAAGAATGCTGGGAGGTGTGGTGTGAGTAGTTGCGCAAAGTAGCTGCTGCTGGGCTTTAACCTGCATTCTCATGCTTTGTACTTCCAAGCTTTTACTCCATTAATGGCCCCTGCTAGGCATTCCCTCCGAATTATTATGCTTGTGTGTCTTAGTCTGTTCCGCCTTCTCTCTTTTTATTGTCGTCTTTCTAGAAAATGCAATATAGTGCTTATTGAAATTTGTCTCCTTTCCTCCAGCTATGAATATTTTATGAAGCGGCAACAAGCTCATGATATACATCCAAAGAAGCTTATGGATATTGTAAAACGCCTAGATGAGGGTCTATACAGGAATGCTGCCAATAAGGTTCCTAATAGTTTCCTCTCCTTTTTATGTCAATCTGTTGCTGAATATATTTTGTTTTCAATTGAGTGATAGCATAGAACAGCTCTATTTATTATATTAAGTACAGTAGTAGTTCCACATCATTGAACAACTGGAAATAGTTTTTCCTAAACAACTATTAGTTGACTGTTTTAGAGTGTTCACGCTCTTATGTTTAGTTTATGATATGGGCTTTTTTATTGCTAGGACGAGTATCTGAACCTGGAGACTCTGGAGAATCGTTTACATGTTTTGATAAAACGTTTACCAATGATTAATCACAACCAACCATATCCGCAGCGTGTTAATTCTTCCTCGCCTATTGGCACAATGATACCAACCCCGGGTATATCTAATGGTGGGACTTCAAACACAATGGTTGCATCATCTGTAGATACTTCCATGATTTCTACAGGTGGTAATCCGAACATGGTACCTATGACTCTAAATACTGGAAGCTTCCTAGCAACGGCTAATGGTTCTTCTGTTGGGATGCACAGTGTTTCTTTCAGTTCATCTGATGGTACTTGAAATTTATATTATTGTCACTAGTTATTAACTGCTTTTCTAGACTCCGATGTAACACAGAACATTTGCAGGGTCCATGTCTAGAGGATACCATCATTCAAATGCCAGCTTTCCCATGAATTCAGGTGGGAACAGCGGGTTGTCCTCAACTGGTGTACAGAGAATGACAAGCCAAATGATCCCTACTCCTAGATTTAGTGCTAACAATAATCCTCCTTACACGAATGTGCAATCTTCCAATAATACGGGTGCCTGTTCAACTGTTGAATCTACAATGGTATCACACCCTCTGCCCCTGGAGCAAAAGCAGCATGTTGGTGGTCAAAACAGCCGGATACTGCACAACCTGAGCACCCATATGAGTGGGGGACTTGGGTCTGGTTCGCAGCAGAAATCGTACGAATTTCCAAGTGCTAGTTTAGGTATGATGAGGAGCAACTCGCAGTTGCTCAATTGTCCTGTAAATTCTGAGGGCTATCTGACTGCCACTCCATATGGCAGTTCACCCAGACCCTTGCAACACTACGATCAACATCAGAGACCACTGATGCAGGGTACTCTCTCAATATGGCCATCTTGTGAACGATTTGACCTGTCAAGTTGTAGGATTCATAATCAAATTCATTCTCACTAGTAGTATTTTTGCAGGTGATGGATATGGGGTGAACACGCCTGATTCTTCTGGGTCTGGAAACGTTTATGGTCCTGTAACGTCTTCTGGTTCACCAATGAATAATCAGAATTTGAGTCCTGCAAAGTTGCAGTCTATAGCCAGAACCAACCCACCTTTGATGACTAATCAGTCAAATTTGCAGTCCACCCAACACGCTGCAAATGTACTGATTCAATCAATTGATCAACCTGAAAACATGAATATCCTAGCTTCAAATTCATTCCGAGAAAATCTCTTGCAGTCTGACCATCAGCACCAATTTCAGCAGCACGCTCATCAGTCGCAACAAAAGCCCTTTGTTCAGCATCAACGGCAACAAAAGCAGCAATTTCAGCAGCATGAGATACTGTTAAAGAATGATTCTTTTGGTCCTCCTCAGCTAACTTCTGATCTACGCATTCAACTAAAACCTGAGCAAGGAATTGAGTATAACGATGAAGCTATGCACTCTCAAGTTTCAGAGCAATTCCAGTTTTCTGAGTTGCAGAACCAACTGCGGCAAAATTCTGCTGACGATATTTCTGGAGGCACTGAGATGCTTTCCCTTCCATCTGTCTCGCAGGATATATGCTCATTGCTGACTCAATCTTCACAACCGAGGCAACAATTTATGCATCCTCACGAGCTGGTTGTTGAGACACCGAATGATTTCAGCTGTCTTTCTGTTGGAGGACAAGTCGAAAGGCTACGGTCAGGTCAATGGCATCCAAAGTCACGAGACAGGTCTCAAACACGTGGGAACTCGTCGCAGGAGCCGAATATTCAAGAGGAATTCCATCAGAGAATAACCGGGCAAGATGAAGCTCAACGCAATAATTTATCGTCAGAAGGATCTCTTTCTCAAACTGTCATTTTAAGGACAGCAGATCCCACAAACTCTTCTGGCACAACCTGTCGGTCGGGTAATCCAAATCGAGAAAGGCAGTTCCGGAATCAACAAAGGTGGTTATTGTTTTTACGGCATGCTCGTCGTTGTATGGCTCCAGAAGGAAAATGCCTAGAAGTTAACTGCATAATTGCTCAAAACCTTTGGAAGCATGTGGACCGCTGCAATGTGTCTCAGTGTCCAGATCTTAAATGCCGCCAAACGAAAAGGTTACTTAAGCATTACAAAGATTGCAGGGACACGCGATGCCCTGTTTGTGTTCCTGTGAAAAACTATGTGGAGGCACAACTGAAGGCACATGCTCTTCTAGATTCTAATTCTGGCTTGCAATCTTCAACCAATGGATCATATAAATCATATGATAGTAAAGACTCCGCAGCTAGATTAATTTCAAGGATAGGTCCACCATTTGTTGAAACTTCAGAACATTTACAGTCTTCTATGAAACGCATAAAGACAGAGCAACCCTCCAAGCCTCTTGTTCGTGAGAATGAAAGCTCTGACTTATCAGTTCCTACCAGCAGTGAATCCCATGTACTCCATGATGCACGACGTCGGGAATACCAAAATGGTGACGCTTGCATGTCTATTAAAGCTGAGGTCATAGAAGTGAAGAGGGAAGTTCCTTCAAGTTTTCGGCAAGAAAATCATAATATTAGTGATATCAGGAAGTGCTGCATGGAAGATGCCTGTGATCAGAAACCTGTTGGTGGACCTATTATATCACATGATCCTGCTGGTACTACTCAACAAGAATCTGTCCGAAGTGAGAAAGAGATGGACCAATTTAAAGAGGAACGTGTTATATTGCCTGCTGAAAATGCATCTGGAACCAAATCTGGGAAGCCAAAAATAAAGGGTGTGTCATTGACCGAGCTGTTCACTCCTGAGCAAGTCAGGGAACATATAATGGGTCTCCGGCAGTGGGTTGGCCAGGTCAGTATGTGTATCTGCTTTTGTTGTAATGTTTACAGTCATCAATTATATGTTTACTGCTTTTCTTCATTAGTAGAAACTGGCGTGCATAGATATTACTCTTGGGTGCAGTTTTGCAGCCACGGAACATCCATTTTGCATATACTCCTATGTATGATATGCATCTGTGTTGCATGGACTCGGGTGCGAGTATCGGGTGCAGGTGCAAGTCTAAACGTCGGACCTTCCTAATCCTAAACTTAAATCTAAGGATTCTGGGATATTTGTCCCCTAACTGGGTGTGAGTATGGGGACACATCGTGAACACTTGTCTGTTGTACATATTGCATAATTTTTTTAGATTATGCATGGTAAAATGTATTTTAAAACGTATTAAACAATAAGGGGTTAAGAAAAATATGATTTTGCTATTTTATGTCTACGTGAGACTATATAGCTAGAAATATTGCTTTTCTAGCAAATTTTCTATTCTTTATCTGTAAATATGATGACAATTAGAGGATCCAAGTGTCCAAAATGGATATGGGCATCCGACACATCGACACGGATACTTTAGCCAAAATTAAGGATCCATGTAACATAGATAGTAGATATGCATTCTTCCTTCCTAAGAGAAATATGTCTGCTCGCTTTGGATATTGCAATAGACTCCAGTTTGAAGAAGTTATATTCCTGCCGATCACATTTTCACAGTCTCTTTTGTCCCTATTTCCATCATGATTTGTGGTTTGCATTAAGCAGTCCCATTGTTAAATGTTCTACAACTGTTAATGCAAGTGATCAGAGCAAAACTAGGCATGTGGCTCAGATAGAATACTTGTTCTGCAGGGAAACCCATATGTGTGTGGGGTGGCTGCTGGCCCGGAGTTCTAAAAGTCGGCCGACTAGTCCCTGCTTAGGCGCTAGGTGGTGGTCCAACGCCTAGATTAGGAAGCTGACTAGTCAGCACCTAGTCCCCGCCTAGGGCGCTAGTTGACCGACTAGTCGGCGCATCAATTATATGTTTACTGCTTTTCTTCATTAGTAGGAACTGGCGTGCATAGATATTACTCTTGGGGTGCAGTTTTGCCTCCACAGAACATCCATTTTACACGTACTGCTATGAATGATAGGCATGCTTCCTTTCTAAGAGAAATATATGTCTGCTTACTTTGGATGTTGCAATAGACTCCAGTTTGAAGAAGTTATATTCCTACCGATGATATCTTCACAGTCTCTTTTGTTCCTAATTTCCATCTTGATTTATGGTTTGCATTAAGCAATCCCATAGTTAAATGTTCTACAACTGTTAATGCAAGTGATCAGAGCAAAACTAGGCATGTGGCTCAGATAGAATACTTGTTCTGCAGAGAAACCCATATGTGTGTGGGGTGGCTGCTGGCCCAGAGTTCTAAAAGTCGGCCGATTAGTCCCTGCCTAGGCGCAAGGCAGTGGTCCAACACCCAGATTAGGAAGCCGACTAGTCAGCGCCTAGGCCCTAGGCGCCCCTTCTCTGTCGGACCAGCACCTAGGAGTTTTAAAACATTGGCTGCGCCGTAAATTTTTGCTAGTGCAGACAATAAAAACTTACATATGTGTTTCTTTACAATTTATATGCTTATTATAGTTTCTCAATCAAGGTAAGGAACCACCCTTTTGTTGCCCAATAACTTGTTGGAGCCTAACAACATGATCCAAAATACCTAAGGCCAAGTTATTTGCTAGTAGGGGGTGTTCCATTATTTTCCATTGAAACTTCTTTTAACCCACCAATGTGGGACAAATTTTGGGTATTTGAATTGATAGGAAAATGTAGTGTTTTATATACGGACACTATTGACGCAGGATAATAATTTGTAAAAAGAAAGTAGATATCATTCCTATTTTGAAAGCGTTACTGAATGATCTGATGGTTCTGATCAGTCATAATAACCTCCAATAATGTCTCTAGCTGGCATTTGTTGAGTGGGGTGGATGAAAGATTTCTTTTATTTGAGTGGGCTGGATATATCAAGGGACTTCAGAAGTTCAGTAGAGTGGGCTAGACAGAAGCCCCAAGGTGTCATGTTATTTGTATAATTAAAGCTATGGGGGCTGGGATTGTTCTTCCAAGGAGAACCTATTTTCATTAAAACGATATTGTGGCTTCCAATCCTCGATCAAACTTCTGTCCCAGCCTCTTCAACTCCCAGCTTGCCTCGCTCTCGGGTTATTTTCATTGTTTTCAAGTAAATACTTCAAGCATATGTGGCTCTGCCCTGCGCGCTCGTGTATCTTTATGTTTGTGGAAGCTCACAAATTGTTGATGCAAAAGGAGATTCATATTTGAGGACATGTGTGACAGATCGCACCCCTTTCTGCTTATAAGTTCAGTCATATTGTGAAGATAATTGAATGAAATTAGAAGTCACACATTATCTGTGTCAAGGGCTAATATCGCTTAATCAGATGCAAGGTACAAAGTGGTATGTAAATCTAAAATGGACTCACTCTTTTCTGCCCTGAACGGGAAGAAAGAAAGCAAGTGGAGTGCTTGACTAATGAACATCACATTATATCTGATGAAAGATGACCGATACCTCTTTTATTCCCTTTCCAATGCACAGTTTGCCGAACCATTGATTCCCAAAGAAACTGAATAATGTCTTTCAACTCTTGATCAGATGGTTACAGGTGGATCTAGGGTCTGAATTGGTTGGAGTGTTTTAGATATGACTGGAAGTTGGCTATGGGTTGTTGCTATTTGAGGGTAAACGTGGAAGCCTCTTATTTTTTTAACTGTTTTTCAATACAGCTACGAAGAATACTAAAGAAAAAGCTAATGAATCAACAGAAAATCCATCGAACCAACCAACCAACCAACCAATCACAGAAAGTAACTCTAATGTACTACCATGGTGCAAACCAGAATATTCCATTGAGATATTTAGATAGATAACGTCCCAAATGGGATAAAAAGAGCAATGTTCTTGATAATTCTATTCTTAATATGATAAAAGCTACTCAAATGAAGGACTCTTACACTATTTATACTACCCCTTACATTAAAGACACAAAATGACAATAATACCCTTATAGCTACTACATCAGGAATCCCCCTCTAAAGAAAACAACTTGTCCTCAAGTTTGACAACAAGACTCAGACAACTAAATAAAGAAAACATTGAACCATAAAAGTATTTTTTATGCAGTTCTGAAGTAGGCATGTGGCTATATTTCCTTGATTCACGTCATCCTTATGCGATAACCCATCTTCAATATGAGCTTCATTTTACGAACATTCACCGCATCCATACTCGTGTGCGAATAGGTCACCCATTTGGCTTGCCCCCTACAAACCACAATATCCCCGAAGTAACACTCGACACATACTCCCAAAGCATCCCTTAAACAATTCCTTGTAGAATGTAAAAAATGTACCTCCACATTATATTTAAAGGTTGCTTGATTGAAGACCATGCCTAAAGGATCAATAAGTTGCCTCAAGTACTCTTTACCCCTCTTTGGCAACTCTTGAAACTAGATTGGGTACCAAGGCAATACAAACTTGAATATCTAGGGCAAACTCGGGAGGCAACACTTCTGAACCATCTTCAACCAACAATTCATCAAGTTGTGGAGTGTCTAAATCATTCTCATAGGATTGTCTTCAATTTCGAAGGCACAATCATCAAGCTTCATGTCATAACTCACGTCTAAGACTTGCTCACTATCTTCCCAAAAAATGCAAGGCTCATACATAGAAAGACTAGACATTTCTTGTTCTTCATGACTACCACCAATGTCTTCAAATCCTCCTTCATTGTTACCATCAATGTCCTCATTTGAACATTCATCATAAACATGAAGGTTATACTTCGAAAGACTAGACATTTCTTGTTCTTCATGACTACCACCAATGTCTTCAAATCCTTCTTCTTCATTGTTACTGTCCATGTCCTCATTTGAACACATCATAAATGGGAAGGTCTTCATAGTCACCTCCAAAGATGGAAAAATCTTCAAATCCATCTTCAAACTCTTCTAACTCTTCTCTTGGAAACTCATCAAAGATTGAAACATCATCATACTCATACTCTTCATTGCAACATGATTCTCTTTCTCTTAGAAACTCATCAAAGATCGGAACACCTTCATAGCCATACTTTTCATTGCAACATGATTCTCTCACCTCCTCAACAAAGAGGGAATTAAGAACACGCTCACAAGCTTTTTCACCTACTTGCAATTTGAGAATTGGTTCTCCATACTTGAAGCATTCGAATATTCCACTAGGTGATGGGTTTCTAGCTTTCAAGGTATCAATTAAAGGTTGATTTTCCGTTGGGATAGCCCCCAAGGACTTTCTCTTACCAAAACTAGTCGAAGAATCGGCATTGGGATTATGATTGAAAGGGAAGAATTCCTCCTTGAGCTTCTTCTTCATCTTATCCCAATCTCTAATCCTTTCTTTTCCTCTCCCTTGTCGACTAACTTTGAGTTGTGTCCACTAATCCGAAGCTCTCCCTTTAAGACAACTAGATACGAATTTCACCTTCTTTTCTTCGGTAACATGATAATACTCGAAAATACTCTCAATGGAGTTTAACCAACCAACGAATTCTTGTGGACTCCCACAAAACTTGGGAAGTTCATTATCACCCACATTTGCTCTACGCGAATGTGAAGTTAACAAAGAATCCTCAAATTTCATTAGAGTATTTTTAATACAGTAACTACCTTTGGTTGGAGGTTGCAAGAGTCGCATTCCTTGATCAAAGTAGTAACTTACTTACTCAACTCATCGATCTCATGGTATTGATAACTAAACACATTCTCTTCACCCTTGTTCACCATAAATCCTCTACCTTTACTTCCTCTCCTACCTCTTCCTCCTCTATGAGCCATTACAACCCTCAAAATCAACTCCAATAACCAAAATCAGCCCAAATTAAGCAAGACCCAATCAATTGGGACCCCAAACTTCAACAAATCTCTAGCAATCAGCGCTAATGACCCCCAAATACGACAAATCCACAACAAACAGCAACAATCCGCAGCAAACCAAAGCAAAATCACAAAATCCAAGCAAATAGTAGCAAATCGTACTGAAATCGAACCTGAAACTGTACTGTAGAGGCCTAAAATCACTGGACCGAACTTGAAATCAGTCCAAACAGTCAGATTCGAGCACCTAAATAGAGTTTCAAAGATCTGTCTGCTGATTTCGAGTGCCAAAAGGGGCTGCCGGCTGCTACAAGTGCCGAAACAGTGAATACAGCAATGAAATGGCTAGAACCAGCGACTTCGAGCTTCGAAGTGGCTAGATCTAAGATGTATGGTGCTCGAAAAACAAATCTGAGTGCCTAAGTAGAGTTTCGAGGGTCTCTCTGCTGATTTCGAGTACCAAAAGGGGATTTCGAAGGTCTGACAGTGCCTGAACAGTGCTGACAGCTCCAGATCTGGTCGTAAGAGTGGATTCCAGCTTCGAAAATGCTCGATCTGTTACGTATAAGGCTCGAAAAGACTCGAATCAGGTAAAACACCCTTCGAATCAACAAAGTAGGCTTCGATTTTGGGCTTTTTGTTGTATCTGGGTTCGATTTGGGTTTTTGGATGTTATAATATGTCGATTAGGGTCAGATTCGTGGGGATTTATGGTCGATTTAGGACTGAAATGGGTTGAAAATGGACAGATCCAGTGTTTTAAATAGCGATAGGCGCACCGAGGCGCCATGGCCCCTGGAGCTTAAAGTGCAAGGCGCAAGGCGAGACGCGCGCCTTTTGAACGCAAGGCGCAATTTTTTAGAACCAGTAGAATTCTAATCTAGGTAATACTTTCAACACAAGCAAACACTTATAAAACATTTTAATGTCATAAAACGTAACATTTCAACAACGGTTTAACTTTAGAGACGCAACAAAATGATTAACGGCAATCAAATCTAGAGTCATGGCTGTCATGCATAGGCATTAATCATCATCCTCAACACCAGTAACGTCATCTTTATCATCATCATCATCATCATCATTCAGATGACATCTATGATGAACAAATTGAAAAAATGAATTCAGTAATTTCAGTAGAAGAAGGAAGAAGAAAAAGACAAAAATCAGACCGGAATGGAGTTCCTTTCCAAAAATGAAGAAGGAAACAGAGAAGATGAAAAAATGAAGTCTGATTAAAAAATAAAACAGAGTAACAAGAAACAGAGAAGAAGAAGGAAGAAGAAGAAAAAAAAGTCACCAGAAAGAAGGAAAGAAAAGAAACAGAGTAGAATAAGGAAGAAGAAGGAGAAGGAAAAAAGAGAAGAAGAAGAAGAAGACGACGTGACCTAGTAAAATCTGTTGATCGATCAGTTTTGCTGGAGCCCTTTGAATGAAGCCCTTCGAACTGGAGCAAATGTTAGGGTTATCGATCTGTTGGCTGCTGCTATGTGTGTAGGTTTATTGATCTCTGTAAGGAAATTTTATTTGGCGCACTTGGCACATGGCTTTTTCTAAAGACCAAGGGTTAGGATGAAATCTGGGCAAAATACACCAAAGCGCGTGCTTCTTGCGCTTCTGTGCTTAAGGTGCGCTTCTGCGTTCTGCGCTTAATTAGACCCCTATGAAGCGCTAATCATGCGCCTCGCCTTGCGCTTAAGCGCGCACTTTTGAAAACACTGGACAGATCTATGGATTTCGAGAAGAGTGAGGTGTTTTGGGTTTTCCGGCGAGGTCTAGGTTTCAGGCAAGGTTCTGGCAAGATCAATGGTCAGAATCTGAGCTCAGTGCTCTGCTACCAAATGATGTAAACCAGAATATTAAAGCTGTATATATTCTATTATCAAAATATCAAAAACCTACCTAATGAGGACCCAAGACACCTATTTATTGACTCCAAAACCCTACACATACTAAGGGGCATTAAAATGACATTTCTACCCTTAATTTTACTGCATCATACCACAACCTTTTTGCTGAAAAATCAAGCAATAGGAGTTCACAACCATTTATATGGCATGCTTGTTTGTTAGTACTGTGTTCATATTACGTATGCATACAAACATGTATTTACGCAGTCTATGCGCACATATATGTATGAACGTATTTGTGTGCATTTTTTCTTACTCAATTGATATCAACAGTCTATTTGGCCATGATGTATTTGTGTGCATTTTTTCTTACCCAATTGAAATCAACAGTCCGTTTGGCCATCTCTTACTGAATTAGAACTGGTCTAAAGAAAGTTGTTTGGTTGTGGGGCATGAGTTCCTGCACATAATAGATTTTAAGTTTGGTTGTAAACGTATGCCAAATATTGTTTATACCTGAGTTCATACAGTGGTTGCCTTTTACATTTCCCGGTATTTTTGTCTCTTGCCCCATTTCTTTTATCTGCTTACTAGGTCATGTTCTTGTTTGAAGATGAGATATTATTCATACATTTTGCTTTTGACAGAGTAAAGCGAAAGCAGAAAAAAATCAAGCAATGGAGCATTCAATGAGTGAGAACTCATGCCAGTTATGTGCAGTCGAGAAGCTAACTTTTGAGCCACCGCCTATCTATTGTTCACCATGTGGTGCTCGCATTAAAAGAAATGCAATGTATTATACCGTAGGAGCTGGTGATACGCGACACTTCTTCTGCATTGCATGCTACAATGAGGCCCGTGGAGAGACTATTCTAGTTGATGGAACTGCTATTCTAAAGGCAAGGCTGGAGAAGAGGAGAAACGACGAGGAGACTGAAGAGTGGGTATGTTGTATCCATGCTTTTGTAGAACTATATTGAATGATCCTTAATTAGCATTAATATATTTATCTTTTGTTGCACTTTATACAGTGGGTACAATGTGACAAGTGTGAGGCTTGGCAACATCAAATCTGTGCACTGTTCAATGGTCGAAGAAATGATGGTGGGCAAGCTGAATATACTTGTCCAAACTGCTACATAGCTGAAATCGAAAGAGGGGAGCGTATGCCCTTACCACAGAGTGCTGTTCTTGGAGCAAAAGATTTGCCTAGAACAATCCTCAGTGACCACATAGAGCAACGATTATTTAGGCGATTGAAGCAGGAAAGACAAGAGAGGGCAACGTTTCAGGGAAAGAGTTACGACGAGGTGATTCCTTTGACTTGCCTTGAGATGCTGGAGTGGATAATGATTGATGTTTTCTGGTTACATGTCACAAGAATAAATTTTCTTTGTGTTGGGCGTACTAGTTGTGTGCTTTGAAATGCATTACTTTATACAATGATCAAGAAATTCAATTAGGTTAATGGGGACTTGCATAGAAATCCTTTAGTGGAGCAGCTTGAATTTTTAAGTGGAGCAGCTTGATTTCTTTAAAAAGCAGGTTGGTTGTTAGAAGTTCGGCCCAGTTTTATTTGGTGTTGTAGGGGAGGGAGTGACCTTCGTAAGCCATATTCAGTCAGATTGGCGTGATGCCACTAATTTTCATTTTGACTGGAGCATCAGGTAACGCAATCCAGTGATACTTGATTAAGCCCCGTGCTCATCCAAGGAGGGAGTTCTCTTAAGCTCTCAAAAAAGCACTTGGTCTTGGTTACCTATCCTTGACTAGGTATGGAGACTCCCCCTGAGAGCCAACATTCGGCCCGCTAATTTATGGAAGAATTGGTTCTGAAACATAGGGTTTCGTAACTGATGGGATTTCTTAAACTGCACTCTCTTTGTTTTATCGGTGCAGACAAAGAGTGCTCGCTGTTCCATGCTGGATAGTCACGCATCACAGGGCTCTCCCAACCTGTGATGGATCCCAGGGGACAAAGTCAAAGCACTTGATCTTTTGCCCCCAATTTTTTGACATGATCTCCCTGTCCACCAAGCAGCGATGGTACTTGTGTTTGGATAACCCAAGTGCCTTTGGCAAGGAAACTCTTCGAGCTTCCCCTATATCATGGAAAGTTTTAGAAAGGGGTAAAGAACAAGATATGAAGCATATTAGAAATTTGTTGCTCTAATAATCGAAGGTGAGAGAATATATCCGCACATCAGGCAAACTAGAAAAGGTTGTATTTTGAAGTTTGCCAGAGAAAAATATTGGCCATGGGGGAGAGAGCTGGCTGAAAGTTATTATGCACTTAAAGGGGTTGCCTGCTGCCAATAAGCATATAATTAGATATAATTGAACAAGAACGGAATTTTCGAGGAGAGCCTCCTTCCAAGCCTTTAATTGGCACTCCAACTTCTATCCTCTCCAACTAGGGGTGTATACGAGCCGAGTTTTGGGCTGCTCGAGCTCAGCTCGCCATATATTTGTCAAACTTGAGCTCGGCTCGAACTCGTGACGAGCTAATTTTCTAGGCTCGAGCTCGGCTTGTACAGCTCGAAATGGGAAGCTTCAGTGTTGCAACGAGTGGGTGAGGATGGGTCTTTATTTATAAGGTGTACACTCTGCCTTCAGTTTTCCTGAATGGGCGATGTGGGACAAAGGGTATTTGCTCTTCAAGTGTGAGACTTGTCCCACATCGGATAACTTGGAGCAAATTCAGTCTCCCTCCTCTATAAAACCAACTCAGTGCATTGCAGATTCCCACTTCTCGTGCAATCACTGCCTTGGGCGGCCACGTGGCTCTCGGGTGAAGTAAATGTTGGTGTACATTTGTACCTCAATGTGATAAGTAATTAGTTTTATTTGTATATATATGTGTATATATACAAATATACATACATATATAAATATAGTGGCTCGCGAGCCAACTCGAGCCTTCATTGAAGCTCGGGCTCGGCTCAATTAGAAAACGAGCCAAGTATTGCAGCTCAAGCTCGTTCGTGTAAGAGGCGAGCCGAGCTTGAACGAGCTCAAAACGAGCTGAGCTGCCCGTCAGTCTCTTGCCGCCTAAAACTCTGCCAAGAAAGCGCTGCTTTACGTTCGATCCTATGTTCCCATAGAATGCTATGCGTTCTCCACTTTCGGATCTCGCAAAGAAAGAACGTGTTTTTTCCTCTGACTTTCTCTCTCATTCGCTGAGCGAAGAAAGCGGGCTTTGCCCCAGCTACCGCTATCCTTGGGAAACCAAAAGAGCTACCGACGGAAAAGGGTGCAGTCTCTCCCTTGGCCTTTGGAGAGGAGAGGGCAGAGAAGAAAACGTCCGGTGTTCTTTCCTGGTAGCATTACAACTTTTCAAAACTAACGGCATGGTGAGAAAGAAAGACAGGGTTATAGACAGATAGGCCCAGTGGTAGAAATGTTGGAAAATATAGGACTACTTCGTTCAAAGGTTGGGTAAAGGGACAAGGTGGTTAGCAGTAGCGACTTAACTCCCTAAATAGGAAGAGATTCTCGAAGTCGCATTGTCACAAAGCAACCGTTGCATGAATTTTATTTACGAGCCGCGAGTGGCTCAGCTCATTTACAGCCCTATCTCCAACTATGCATCTCCAATGAAGACCCATTTCTCCCTTTCTTACAGTTCAAGAGGCTCGTTTGTCCAAACCGCACAGATGACGGGACCAGCTCTATGTTATGGCCGCTCTCCGCCCACCTCAAATACATTAACAACAATAACATAACCCATCTAGTCCCCAATCATTGGGGGTATGGGCGGGGATGATTGGATACAGACCTAACCTTTGGCAATATGCACAAAGTGGCTGCTCTCAGAGTACCACTGAAACAGTGGCCCCCCTAAACCTCCATGAACTGAGGAGCTACATGGACGTTTTGCTGCAAAACCATACTCTCAGATCAAAGCCGAAAGGCATTAGGGAGGGCAGGCCTAGAGACCCAAATTAATTTCTGTACTCATGACCATGCTTCCTTCATTCACGGTCCAAAGCATCTCATTAATGTGCACACATCCGCCCACCTCAAATGATCCCCAAATATGAAGGCCATGAGTCCGTGACCCTCCCTCCTGGTTTGGGTGTGATTTTGTCAAGGAGGACCTTTGTGTTACGATTTCTTGTTGACCCTTTTGCGTTGGACAACACCATATATGCCGGGCCTTGTTGTTTCACATAATTGCCGCCTAGTTCATGTTCTATGAGTATCTTCCTGATGAGATTTTTCTCTCGTGTACGGTTTGATTTGTTCTATTCTAGGGGGTGATTTTGACAAATTGACGGCAGGATAAGATAATGGATTCGCTATGGTGCTTCCAGTGATGGTTGGCTCAATGGTTGAGTCATAAGTGTGGTGCAAGAGACGGGAGAGGGTCACTTTAGGATTTTGTTATAGTTTGCGGTTGATCTGAAGATTTGTGTTTAATTATTGGTAATAGGTAGGAGTGAGATTTCCATTTCACACTCTCCATTAGATCTGCTTGTCAACAAATTCTGACAAGAGAGTGTTGTGTGATTTTGGTAATACAGGAATGTTGGCTATATGTTTAGCAAACCACATGGTTGACCATGTAATTTCATTTTTTGTTGCCTTGTCAGCAACAATAATAATAACAATAATAGAATCCATCTAGTCCCTAATCATAGAGGGTGTGGGCAGGGGATGATTGGAGACAGACCTAACCTTTGGCAATATGCACAAAGTGGCTGCTCTCAGAGTACCACTGAAACAATGGTCCCCCTAAACCTCCAAGAACCGATGAGCTCCAGGGACGTTTTGCTGAACCATACCCTCAAATCAAAACCAAAAGGCATCAGGGAGGGCAAGCCTAGAGACCCAAATTAATTTCTATGCTCATTACCATGCTTACTTCATAATGAGCACAATTTTTGTTGCCTTGTCGTTCTATATATTTTTATGTGATGTTTGTGGTTGCTGATTCTCTGTTCCGAGTTTCAGACATGCATTTGGGTGCAATTTACATAATCTTATGATGTTTGTTTTGTTTTGTTCACTGTGTGCAGCTGATACTGCCAATCCATTCCAAGGGCTCTAACATATTTGTTACCATTGGTGTTTCCAGGTTCCAGGAGCAGAAGCACTTGTAGTTAGAGTTGTTTCATCAGTTGACAAAAAGTTGGATGTTAAGCAGCGGTTCCTTGAGATTTTTCAAGAAGAGAATTATCCAACAGAGTTCGCATATAAATCAAAGGTAAGCAGGTCGTACACCAATACTTTACGGTCCTTGATGGTATTTTGATGTACAAAGACAGAGTACTGGTGTCCTTTCTGTTCTTTTTTCCCAAGTCATTTTGTTTTTCACTGGTGACAATGTTATTTATAAGGCAGTTCTATTTGGATTATGAAAGAAAATTTTCTGTTTCCAGGTGGTATTGTTATTTCAGAAAATTGAAGGCGTCGAAGTATGCCTATTTGGCATGTATGTTCAAGAATTCGGGTCAGAGTGTCAACAGCCAAACCATCGTCGTGTTTATCTATCCTATCTGGATTCTGTTAAGTATTTCAGGCCTGAGATTAAAACAGTGACAGGAGAGGCACTCCGTACATTTGTTTACCATGAAATTTTGGCGAGTTTCTGACCTTGCTCTTCTAGATATTATTGTTTGCTAATTCGTTAACTTTGTTGTGGTCCCAGTGATTCTTTCATTACTATCATCACTTATGTTACTATTATTGATCTCCTTTCTGGTTCTTTGATCATCTATTCAGATTGGATACCTCGAATATTGCAAGAAACGTGGTTTCACGAGTTGCTACATATGGGCTTGCCCTCCATTAAAGGGCGAAGATTATATTTTATATTGCCATCCAGAAATTCAGAAAACACCAAAATCTGACAAACTCAGAGAATGGTGGGCCACGTAACCTTCAAATAGGTGATCTGTTACTGTAGTTTGCCTCGTGAAGTAAGTTCTTTCTTATTCCTTTTTTTTTTTTTCAAATAAAAATTCAGGTACTTATCAATGTTAAGAAAAGCTGCAAAGGAAAACATTGTGGTTGAGCTCACCAATTTGTATGACCATTTCTTCATATACACTGGAGAGTGCAAGGCCAAGGTAACTGCTGCTCGGTTACCTTATTTTGATGGGGATTACTGGCCTGGTGCTGCAGAGGATATGATCTACCAGCTTCGTCAAGAAGAAGATGGCAGAAAGCAACATAAGAAAGGAATCACCAAAAAGCCCATAACAAAAAGGGCACTAAAAGCATCTGGTCAATCTGATCTTTCTGGCAATGCTTCAAAGGATTGGTTACTAATGCACAAAGTAATTCTATTATCCAATATGCTAGCTTCATCATTTTTGCCCAATAAATGTTTCTTTAGCTCTTCTTGATCTATGTTATGAACTTAATCAGTTGTTACTACCAGTATCCTTGTTTTATGTCTGACCTATGATATATGTATTCATTTCCTGTGCAATTTGAGTATCGAACTCATCTGCCCATTCCCATTTAAAAAACTTGTTAGAGCTATAACCTTTAAAAATAATATATGAGTCTGGGCGGCCTCTCCACTGATTGCCAATTGGTATTGAGTTGGATGCTTTAACATGGTATTAGAGCTAGGTTTTCGGAGGATTTTGGACAAGACTCTTGGTTGATTACCCCATTGTTTGTGCACCTTGTTTCTTTGTGATCCCGGTGTTATGAATCCTTTGTTTATCTCTCCCGTGTGGGTCAGGGGTTGCCCGTGTGGGAGAGTGTTAGAGCTTCTCATACATTGGTTAATTATAACCTCCAAAACTTGAGCCTAGGCGGCCTCTCCACTCATTGCCAATTGGTTTTGAGTTGGATGCTTTAACAAAACTCATCTACATTGCTACTACCATTATGCATGGAAAAGATTGTCATATCCGATATTTTGATTTGTTATGATGATCTATACTTCAAATATAGCCAGCTGGAGAAACTGAATCCACGTGGACAACCCCTAATTGTTGGGGGTTGACGCTGTTGAGTTGAGTGCTAGAGTTTCTGTTATGATCATTTGCAAACTGAAGTATTTATTTATATGGATATGTTACTCTCTTGTCCTCATGAGCTATCTATGTTGTCCAGCTTGGTGAAACTATTAGCCCGATGAAGGAAGATTTTATCATGGTTCACTTGCAGCATGCGTGCACTCATTGCTGTATCCTAATGGTAACTGGAAATCGTTGGACTTGCAACCAGTGCAAAGATTTTCAGCTCTGTGACAAGTAAGAGTTCTGAAAATGGAGCTGTATAAGTGTTGGAAGTGTTGTGCATTTTCTTTGCATTAGAAAACGTGTAAAAGGCATTTGCATGTTTCATTTGATTCTTTGCAATGCATTCATTCACATGTCATTCTAATGTGTTACTATTGGGATGCATGTCTCTGGTAAGAAAGTAGGAATAATGGATGAGAGAACAAATGCAAGTAGAAGCTTCATTATCCAGTTAGGTGGATGGTATAGTGCTCTTGGTGTCCGTTTGAACAAATTTATGGAAATATGTTGATAATCTAATGATAATTATATATAGAAATATGTTGATAATCAAATCTTAATTATATCGATTAGCAAACCGGTCCGACCCCAATTGATTTGCACTTCAGGCTCTGTTTGGTTTGGTTTGGTAACAAACCGGTCTGACAATTGCTGAACCAATATGAAAGAGAAAGTAATGAAGTAAAGGAGCAATAAACTCTTCTTTTCTAGAACTTAGAAGAGTGCACTGCAACTCGTCGTAATTAGTGTTGCGCATTTTCTCTTTTGCTAATACAAGTCAGCCCTGTGCAATAAAAAAAAGAACCAATAAGAAAAGAGGAAGAGGAAAGAAAATAATTTCTTTTGCAAATTAGGGTAATGAACTACTGCATTATCTTCAAATGTGCTTATGTGGACAGATTGTACAACTTTGTGCTCTGCTTTGTGTTCAATTAAATACTACTTAGTTATTTCTAGTTCTTTAAATGGTATCATGAACATCGCCAATGGGTCTAGACGGGAGGCAGATGAAGAATATGGTCCATGAACATTGCCAATGGGCCTAGACTTGAGGCAGATTGAGCTTTGGCAGATCGCTTAGCCCTGTTCATCTTTCGCGCAAGAGCACCCAATCAGTGAGCTATTGTGCAATCTTTCAAGGGTGACTTCTTCTAGGCAAATGGGTGAGAATGAGTTGACAAGAGATTAAAAGCAGAGCTGTATGACTCTTGGTAGTGCTGTTCATTTTTTAAAAGTAGAAAAAAATATATTTACATAGCAAACTGCTGCATTTGGTGTGCCTAGGTGTAGTCTTAATTTAAGTATTGGGTTTAACGAGTCTAATGGACCTCCAAGATGTGGTACTCATGAAGATTGGGTTAGCATCAGTTGAGAAGTTAGTTTTCTATTGATGCTTGACTGGGTGCTGAAATTAATATATCTCCCGATTTCCTTCTTTCTCTTTCAGGTTTTTTGTACTGTGGGTTTGATTATCAACAAGTGTCAAATTCCTTACTATCTTGGAATAGGCCAACTTCCTGTGCATTTGTAACTTTACTTGCCAAGGACTGTAATATAAATATTTAATAGTAAAAAGTAGGTATATTCATGAATCATGATAATTTAGCGGAGAAAGTTGGCAGGGGTGACGGGCCTGTTTTTTAAGGGCATTTTAAATCTTGGCTCTTGTTTTTGAAGTGTGGGGGTAGGCATGCGATGATGCTAACCTTAATGCAATAAGTATTTGAATCATTACTTGAACTGCCTTCAAGACTTAAGGCTTACTCTTTATTGTGGATTTTGAACCTTTTCGCGCTCGTACTCTGTGAGATGTGGACGATAAACTCATCATGTGGCACTTCTAGGGTTTGTACTGATGGTGGCGTTGCAAGGTTTTGTTTCAGTTGAAGAATGCTGAAAGTGTTGACCAAGGGCGAGAGTTTTTAATTGGAATGAACTTTGTAATTTTGCTGGAGATTTTGAAGTACTGCTTGCTATAAAGCACCGACACGGCTCGGGGTTACCGTATCACGGTGTCCGGACACGGGGACACGGCCGAAAACGTGTCCCTACACGCCACGTGGAAGAGGACACGACTTAATCAAATTTTTGGATGGGGACACGGCTGAGAGAGAGAGAGAGAGAGAGAGAGAGAGCGCGCCAGACACACCAGTCGCCTCTGAATCTCCGATCGTCGACTTACCTCTGAATCTCTTATCGTCTCACCTCTGATCATCGTCGTCGTCGTATTTGAGAGAGAGAGAGAGAGGGAGAAGGGGTGCTCAACGCTGCTGCTGCTGTTTTATTTTTGGGTTCAGAACAGGAAGAAGACGAAGGAGGAGGTCGACAGCTGCTGCTGTCTTTTGTGAGAACCCAGAAATAAAACAGCTGTCCCCACCTTTATTTAATGAACGAAAGCATGCGTCTGGATATTTGAATTGCTGGCATCAATTGATTACAGCTGTACGGCTGTACCCTTTTGGGCAAAAACAAAAATATAAAATACAGGAGTATATATGGTGTTTAATTACATTGCAAACCCAACTCTTTTAAGTTATACCATAATTACTCACCAAAATTAAAAAAAATTACAAATATACTCTTATTTTTACATTTTGCAACAAAAAAATATTAAAAAAAGAATATATACTATAAATAATAATAATAAAAAATTCCACGTGGCGTGTCCGTGTCCGTGTCCCCATTTTTTTAGAATTCCCGTGTCCGTGCATCATAGACTGCTTGTTTTTTACCTGGGCAGAACAAAGTATTACTAACTGGTCCAAGCAACAAATTATGAAAGGGTAAAGAGTTTTTGGCTATTAATATTGGATTTCAGCCAAGCTAAAGTCTAAATGGCCCAAGAGGTGGAAGCCTTATTTGCTTTATCATGTGTTTGATCGAATATTATAATTTGAATTATTGGGAAACTGTTTTTAACTTATGTGCATACAGTATATATATTGATATATAATAATCTATTGTATCCCCGTGTCAATATTCTAATTTGGATCCATATCTACGTATCATCCATTTTGTAGCGGTGGAGTGTCCAACCCTTAAATATGCACCCGCACCCACACCCAAAGGCCATTTAACATATTGATTGAAGTAAATAAAAATTTATCTTTAAAACGTAGTTAGTAGTTTAATGTGACATTCAGATTTATCGATTTTTGGTCATGACAATGTACAGTCAATGGAGCATTCTTTATCCTTGTCTTGGTTGTGCTTGTTGGACTTAAAACTACTTGATTCTTGTGTTCTATTGGGTTTCTGCGGGATCACTAGTTAATGGTTTCTTAGCATTGCAGTCATGCAGTGACTCTGGTTACAATGTACATTTAATGTTTATGCTTCTACTCGTGCAGGTGTTATGAAGCTGAACAGAAACTTGAAGAAAGAGAGAGACATCCTACCAATCAGAGGGACAAACATATGCTTTATGCGGTAAGCTTTTATGTTTTTCTTGATGTTTATTGGTCGTACAGTGGACTCTATCAAGCCATTGCTATGCAGTTACTTTTTAACTATCCTGATTGAGAACTGATATTTAATGAACCCTGCAGGTTGAAATCAATGATGTACCTGAAGATACGAAGGATACAGATGAGATTCTTGAGAGCGAATTCTTTGACACGAGACAGGCATTTTTAAGTCTTTGTCAAGGAAATCATTACCAGTATGATACCCTCCGCCGAGCTAAACATTCATCTATGATGGTCCTATACCATCTTCACAATCCCACTGCTCCTGCATTCGTGACAACATGCAACGCATGCCATCTTGATATTGAAGCTGGTCAAGGTTGGCGCTGTGAGATTTGTCCTGATTATGATGTATGCAATGCTTGCTATCAAAAGGATGGAGGAATTGATCATCCTCATAAGTTGACTAACCATCCATCGATGGCTGATCGTGATGCTCAGAACACAGAAGCTAGGGAACTAAGAGTATTACAGGTTATGGCTCTATCATTTCTTTTTTGTTGTTCAAAATGCTCTATAATTTTCCATTTCCATTTTGTTATGTACTTTTTTTTTTTTTTTTTTGGTAATGTTCGCACTTTCTTCAGTTTGTGGTCCATTTGATTCTCCTTTTTCTTTTCGATGGAAGCTGCTGCTCTATCTTTGCAACTTCTTCATAAATAAAATCCTACAGAAATAGATTACATGAATATACTGGTATTATTATCGTTGCAATTGATGTCATGAAGTACTGGAAAATGGGGGCTTTCTGACTTGTTAAAGAATTCCTTTTTGTTGCTCGTGGGCCCTAGCCAAATAAGTTGTCTTTTGTAACGCGCCATGTAGACTTACTGGCCTGGTAATTTGTGGAGCCTAACTTCACGGCCCAAAATGGTTAATCCTAAGTTACTAGTAGTAGCTTACACAGTTCCTTACATACCCAAGATCACCCATGTAGACTTTCGATGTGGGACAGGTATCAAAATCTCCCCACCTTTATGCCCTCGAATCCTCGCGAGGGGTTGATCACTATAGTCACCACTATATTTCACGGGTCTTTTCCCTAGTGACTTTGTCATCACCACGATATTTCATGTGTCTTTTCCCTGGCCTGAGCCCAGACAATAGTGTACACAGGTTGCTCTAATACACCTATAACGCCCCATGTAGACCACTTGCCAGTAATTTGTTTGAGCCCAACCTATTGAAGCCCAAGTTTCTTGTTGTAGCTTACATGGTTTCTTATACATCCATTCCAGGATCATCCATGTACGCATTCGATGGGGGATGGGATATCACAGTTTCCGTGTTTGTAAGTCACAGAGTGTATGGACTATGGATTGCAAGAAGTTTGGAAAAGTGAAAGGAATAGAAAAATGAAGAGCACCTCCATCAAACTTGATTTTATTTTGTTACCGAAATTCAGTGTTTTTAATCGGGATACGGTGTAGCCATTTTCTTTTTTCATTTTATGAATCGGATCGGGATACGTATTGTGTATCGTAAGATGCGTAAACAAAATCTAATTTACAATTAAAAGTTAGTTATACCTAATTACAATCTAAAAATCTAATGTGTGTGAAAAATATATATCACAGTGAGGGTTTCTACTTTCTACTGCCGTGGTCAAGGAAAGAGAAGAAAAGCTCTTATCTGATCCATGCAAAACATGATTGAAATATGTTCTTTCTTGTATATGAGCTCTAATGGATTGAGTTTTGGTTTTCTTTAAATGGATTGAATGTCACCACAATAAAATCAAACGATTTAGAACCCGTTTGGGCTTCCACTTCCTAAAATTTGGTATGACTTCTTTACAGCAAGTAATCTTACGATACGTACCGAATCGGGATACGTGAATAAATCATAGGACATGTCATTGTATTGTAGGATTTCTATACAAAAAGGATGTGGAGTGGGATACGGATCGTTTTGAAAGGAGATGGTATGAATTGGAGGATGCGTATCCACTATCCAGTATCATAGGTTTGTTAACTACTATGCCGAGAATCATGAAAACACAATAGAAACACAGAAAACAAATCAGTTGGCTGGAAGGCCTCTACTTTTTGCAATTAACAGCAGATATGAGTTGTATGGCTGATGTGAAGAAGTTAGAAATTTATCATTTATAAGGTGGAATTGTGATTGGTCACCGATTTCATGCCTACCTTCTTTGACTTGTGGTCGGTCAACATGAGCAAATATGAATGTGGTTTTTTCCTTTTATTTGCAGAATTGGATGTTCTCTAGTTTTTTAAAATATTCTCGATCTGTGGGTCCATTTTCTTTGCAAACTTCCATAATGTAGATGTTGTCATTAAGGTATTGAGAGAATAATAAAAAGCGACTAGCGAGCATGTTTTCTACTTGAACCTGACACGGCTGGTTATGTGATTTTGCAGCTTAGGAAAATGCTCGACCTTCTGGTGCATGCATCTCAGTGTCGGTCTTCCCTTTGCCAGTATCCAAATTGTCGCAAGGTGAAGGGTCTTTTCCGACATGGGATACAATGCAAAACACGTGCTTCTGGAGGTTGTCTTCTTTGTAAGAAGATGTGGTATCTCCTTCAGCTTCATGCTCGAGCTTGCAAGGAATCAGAGTGCCATGTGCCACGCTGCAGGTTTGTACATCGACTTCCATCCAATCTCTCTGTGAAGGTTTTAGTTTCTGCCATGTCCCATTAATGAATGTTCCAACTAATTCAGAGATTTGAAAGAACACATGAGGAGGTTGCAACAGCAGTCTGATTCCCGACGAAGGGCAGCAGTGATGGAGATGATGAGGCAACGTGCCGCTGAGGTTGCTGGCAATACTGGGTGATAGGGTGTACATGTAATTACAGTTGGGTTTCTAGAAGAGCTTCCAAAGGTATTTAGCCAGTGTTCGAAGCAACTCTAGAATTTAAAAGGTGGATAGTGAACAGAATTACTTGGTAGCAGACAGTTCATACATTCATGTATTCGATGACTATGCTCTACCCAAGGCAGTGAACTTGTTGATCGGAGCCGCCTCATCTTTGACACCTTCGAAAGAGAACTCAAATGTGCCTCCAACTGTAGGCAATTCGGTGATTCTTTGATTGTATCCTCTTGTATCCATCCACTGCCACCATTGTTGGCTATTGTACACTAGTTGTCTAACCTGTGTAGAATTTTGTCTTTTTCTTCTGAAAGGGATTTGAGAGGGGTGTAAGTTTTCAATTCCTTTTTGTTCTTCCCTCCTTGATTATCCATTTGTAGATTTTATTCTCCGTAGAGATGAGAAAATTGAGCAGTGATACGAATAACAGCTCTTGTACTACTTTTTTCTTCTTCATCTGAGATAGCTAATGGACAATAATAAGCTTCTGCTGCTTATGAGTGACATCCCCCGGTTCTTTTTGAAACACTAGTACCACGATGTCAACCGAACAAGTTGGCCCAATCATGGTGTTCCTCTTTTTCTTTTCTTTTTGGAAGAGCAAGAACTACGTATGAAACTAAATAAACCACAAACACAAAAAAGGGGATAAAAGAGATCGAGATCTAAGCAGAGACAAACAAATAATAATAACCGAAAGAAGCTCCGGTGTTGGAAACCATCCGGCCTCTACATTACCAAGATGCCCCTCTGGCCCCACGTTGTCCTCTTCATTGCACTCCTTTATCAGAGAGAGCGAGAGAAAAGAAGAACTTCATACCCAGACCCCAAATCGATTCAAACACAGACTATATTGATAGCAGAGTGAGATTTACCATTCAAATGTAAAATAGCAACTAGTAGAATAAACCACAAGATTAACCATTCCCCTATAAAGGAAACAAATCACGAACCAAACAGTTGTTCGTCGACACGACGATTACAACGGCAATGATTTAACCCATGGCCGAAGTTTGGCCAGAGAAACAGCAATTGATGATGATTCCGACGAGTTGAATATGAGAACCCATGGCCGGAGTTATAACAATGTACCAAACGTAGTGTTTGAGATCCCGACCGACGAGTTGGGTCTGAGAACGAATGGGTTAATTTTCGTTACGTTAAGCCAGTTTGAGAACGAATCGACCTAGGGGCAAATGAGTTAAACCAACTTGAAAGAGAGAGACCGAATGGCAGTTTCAGATTTTGGCCCATAGCAGAGTTGAAATTCCTATCATTTTGAGTTAGTTTTCGTTAATGAAATTTTGGCCTCCTTTACCAAATGGGTTTCTATTTAGGGAAAAAAACACCCTACAGGTTTGGCTTAAAACAACCAAGGACAAAATAGAAATTTTATGCAATTATATTATCCACCTCTTCTATCCTCCTCCTACAAAAATAAAACAAACCAAGTAACTTTTTATTCCCCTTTATGAAATAATCCACTCTCCAACTATATTCCCTTCTTATTATATTCTACTTCCCCCTCATATACATATCCCGCTAACAGACAAGGCGTTGATGTATATAACAGGGGAAGGGGATATAATAACAGAAGATAAAGAGGAGGATATGTGGAGGCTTATTAGTTTAGAATGGTAGATTAAAATTTACTTGGTTTGTTTTGTTGTTGCAACTTGTAAGAGGGACATGATTTATGAGGTTCGATAATGTAAAATTGTTTAATACTATACCATTTTTGTCCCAAATAAACAAATAGAAAAAAGAGAAGTGATACATACACACCCCCATATACACACTCAGCCACACTCTCTCTCACATGGGATGTGGTCCCCACACGGGGCTCACATGTGGGGACCACACCCCATGTGAGAGAGGGTGTGGCTGGGTGTGTATGTGGGGTGTATATGTATCATTTTTGTAGAAAAAAGTATGCAAATCATCTTTCTCTCATCCTCCCATGCCACACACGCGCGTGTGTGGTTGTGCAAAAGCGGCAGGGGTGGGGCAGGCTTAAATCGTAAATGAGAGCCGAATAAGATTTAGACAGGGGATGAGAGTGTTAAAATTTTATCCCTCCCCAAAGCGATAAAAATATCCCATTTTATTTATATTCGAGATACAAAAACAAAACAAAGGATATAGTCATTCTTCCTATATCCTATTCCTATATACCTCAAGGAAACAGGTCGTAAGGGCCCGATTGGATGCGGGATACGTTTTGGTGGGATTAAATTGTAAGGGAGATAAGATAGTGAGGGGTATTAGTTAGTAAGGGTGACCCACATTGATGTGATATTTATGGAGGGGATTAAATAGTACTTGGTTTTGATAGAAGGTGGATAAAATAGTACTTGGTTTGTTTTGATGTTTATATGGGGGTATAAGGTTGGGTAGATAGCATAAAAATCAGTCAAATGACCTATTTGCCCTTGTGTATGATTATTTAAAGATTAAACATTAATTTAATGATATAAACACAAAACAAATTAAATAAATTAAAAATATTAACATTTAAGCTATTACAAATAAACTTTGTAATGATTTTTTTTTTTTGTAATTAATACAACTTAAAAATTATTTTGTTGGTATTTTTATTGATTATTTTTAATATTCCAAACATCATCTATAATAAAAAGTTGAAGACAGAGACAAATTAAATACTATCAATGTGTAACCAAATTTATGGGGAAACTCCAGACCCAACAAAAACAATTCAAATAAATAGGACAATGATTTTTTCACCTTACTTTCTTATACAGTCCATAATTTTTTTTGGCTTTAAAATTACACACAATACATTGGAAGAAAAATATTGGGAAAAAACCCATAATTTATGCCTCTCATTCAATGCAAGTGTTGAACATAAACCCTAACTCAACCAAAACATTAGATGTCCTACATATATCAGGTAGACAAATGAGATATGAGCTGAACTAGACAAATAGGTGAAACCCCAGATAAACATCATTTTGAATCTGTAAGATCGAGACACACACAAATTATTCAGTTCTTCAACAAACATGTACTTCAGAGAGACACACACAAACATCGAGAGAGAGAGAGAGTATTCAGTTCTTGATATCTGTAGGACATCTAAATACAGAGAGACACACACAAACATGTAGTTCAAATCTTACAGGGAGACACACATAAACCCTTAAAATCAGCCAAAACGAAATGCAGTGATATACAAAATCGGGAGAGAGAGTACAAGATATGCAGTGATACACAATCAGCCAAAACGAAATGCAGTGATAAACCCTAAAACACACATACGTGTACAGAAGTGCCACAAAAAATATGAACAATTTCGGGACAAGATCGAGAGAGAGAGAGAGTACAAGATCGAGATAGAGATAGAGAGAGAGTACAAGATCAGATTTCAGATATACCTGAGCTGGTGTATGACTGAGATTCACGGTGGAGGAAGGATAATCGCAAATCGTTGCCGGACTTTCACGGTGGAGGAGAGGAATCACCTAGAATCGCCACAGCAGCCACTGCAAATGGTAGGGTTTGCTGTGAGTGAAAGGGTTCGATTATTTGGGGAAGAACAAAAGAGGTATAAGGGGGGTATAAGGG
>JAXBDA010002589.1:0-41270 GCA_036023075.1 Gaultheria prostrata | reverse complement strand
TAAAATGTTCTCTCTTTGGCCTTGGGCTACCAAAAGAGTACGTATTCCGTTGCACCAAAAAAAAAACCAAAAGAGTACGGTTGCCCTCTTTTGCATACATCAAGTTTTATGGAGTACATAATCTTGAAGATTCATGGGAGTGGTGTTAGCCATATTAATGGCCATTTGGTGAAAATTGCAAAAACCAAACTTGTACTAAATCACATAATTTTTCCAATGATTTTTCTAGACACGCTTTTGTTTGTATCACCTTACCGTTGTGACGCCATCAAAACTACTTTTTGAATTTTACTTTGCTAGGCCAGAGGTACATTTGAATTTTGGAACCCTCCAACAAAGAGAAATGAATATTTAAAATTACTAGCCTATAAATGTCAACTTTCATTGGACAGAAAAAAAAAAAAAAAAAAAGAGTACACTAGTGTAGGAAAGAACTTTCTCTTAAGTGGGATTTCATATTCTTTTTGCCAAATCACAGATTTCCAGAGCCAGGTTTCAGGTACTACTTTGTTTTCCAATAATGCTTTTATTCACTATATAATGCTCGTATATATCCACGAGGAACACAACTCCAAATACAACTGTGTCTAGAACTGTTTGATGCATATGAGTCCACATATATTTAACAATTCTGGATAAATTTTTGTGTCCAGAGTTGTATCCGGAAGATGTGTTAGTGGACTTTTTCTATTTTCACAGTCAACAAAAGAAAAGAAAACGAAAGATGAAAGAGAAATTCCTTTTCCCTTTTTCAAGTGTTGTTAAAGAGGATTAGCATAGAGAGAGAGAGAGAGAGAGAGAGAGAGAGAGAGGAAAGAGGAGTGCCTAAACAATTCACTCCTTCCCCTAGTGGTTAAATTGTGACTTCGTGACAGAAAAAAAAAATGAATGAAATCAAGATTGTATGACGATACGAGCTAATATGACTTGTTAAAAGCTTGTTTGAAATAAGGTTAATAAATTCGAGCTCAGATTGTGATCAGTTGGTATAAAATCCGTTCAAATCGTCTTTGTTGATCATATTCCAAACTTGAAACACATTTCAAAAATTCCCAACATTTTTTCAAAACAAGTTTGAATAGGGTACCGCGTAAACAAGACGGCTTGTATGGAATTCATGTATAACATTCTATACGAGAAGAATTTCGGCGTCGTGTCCTCACAACATAATTGCCGAATCCAAAAATGACGGAAATTCATGTCTCGAAAACCAATCTTCCACCGATACTATATGACACCATACTTGCTTCCAAATCTAATAACGACTCCCCATTTCAAAGATTAGACGGCCTGACCTTAGGAGAGAAAAATTACTTGCAAGAGAGTGGCAACTGTACCCAACAGCTGCCAATTGGTTTAGATCTCCAAAAGGCAAAATAAAACTACAAACAACAAAGCAAGCCAAGCAACAGCCAGCAGAGCCACATAAAGAAGGACCCTATTACATGTTGCACATACTCGTTGAAAGGCTAATGGTCGTAAAAACAAAAGCACCTTTGAGCATTGCAGCCTAAACTGCAACCATTTTTTAGCGAAAATTTTGCCTCGGCTCTTGTGAATTACGTAAAACATATTTTTACCAGACTACATCTTTTACACTGTAATTCTTCCAGTAAGTAATCAATCCAGCCTACAACTGTCGAGCAATTCCCTGTATGAAGGCATTCTAGACTAAAAGTAAGATTTGTCAATAAATTACACGAAACTGGGGTCATGTCAGATAAGCACTTCACAATTTCACATTCACAAATAGAGGACACCAACTACAAGCACAAAGGTCAGATAACAGTTTGCTTATGGGCTAAGTTTAAGATTGAGGTCAATGTTGATTACAACATACAGAGTTTGTTGATTACAACATACAGAGTTTGTCAATCCGATCTGATCCCGCCCATGAATGTCCTCGGATCAGGGCAGTTTCCACTGAACTGGGCTTGTGAGAAGTCAAATCCTGGGTTCTGCATACAGCAATAGCAACAAGAGATACAAAAGAGTCAGAGGCAGTGACATACATATAATGTATCTGACAACGAGTACAATGGTATTGCCCCTAACAAGAAAATCAATTGTTAAATCGAAGTTAAAACTTCCAAACTGCCTGGCTATCAAAATCAAGATCTGTGAACTTTAAAACTGATTTTACCCCAAGTGCGATGACTATGAGAGGCAGAAATAGTCACTTGGAACTAAATCAACATATAACCGGGAGAATTACATATAATCACACTAACAGTGACCATGATGTTAGAAACATGTGAGACAGGTATTAGAAAACACATATCCACTTGCAGACTTTCTAGCTTGTGTTTCTTCGACTACCATCCTGCCATGTTCTTCTAATCCATCTTCGACCAAAAAAGATTTGATTGATTCATAATTATACATTCTACATTTCTACTAAACTAACACATGCAAGTGATGCAACTGAACCCCAACCAATGATCAAGTTTATGGTGTGATGTGCTATTCCAGCTGGCTCTAAAAATCCCTGTCAAGCCAACTAAGCTACTAAGCTACTCACAATTGCAAATCACTTAGGACGACAACACTGATATGTTTTCTCCAATTCGCTATAACCACAGCCATATTCATCCGTGAGAAAATTTCTTAGTTGTAGGGAGCTTCTAAAGTGGTGCCGCTCCCACCTTAGAAGCGGAGAAAATTCGCTATAACCACCATATTCATCCGCGAGAAAATTCCTTAGTTGTAGGGAGCTTCTAAAGTGGTGCCGCTCCCACCTTAGAAGCGCGATTCTGCGCTCCCAACTTAGGAGCTTGACGGGAGCCTGCTCTCGCTCCTTAAGAAAATGGGAATTCTTGTACGATACTAGTACATAAATACAGTAATTTATTACTTAGCTTTATAAATTGGTCTTATTTAGCTCATATATAGCCCAAGTCATAATATCTTGAAAAGAAAACCATACATTCTTAACACTATCCCATTTTTTATACTTAACGTAGACTAGGCACATAATTTTTTTCTCCTTAAAATGATTGTAGTTTTAAAGTGTATTTCCTACGCTATACTATTATTTTTGTAATATGTATGTACACGTTCCTTTCACGCTCCCAAACCTTGAGAGCTTCTATATTCTCCCACTCCAGCTTCGTGCAACTAAGGAATATTCCCCCCAATCCTAAGGACTACAATTCTCAATCAATTGTCCACAAAATTCAAATATATACCTCTTAATAATGTCAACAATAACTGTCATTAGTATCAAACTATAGCCTATGAATTGCACTGTATTCACCTTCATTGCCTACTATTTTAAAGCATCATAATAATCCATATTGGATTCTTAGATATTCACAACTATTTATCAACTTGTCTCTGCACTATTATACATGTAAAATAACAAGCAGGGCCCTCATTTTTACTCCCGACACCCTCAGACTACATAAACGGCAACACCGGTACTTGAAAGTGACAAAAACTGCCTGCTACATCTGATTTCTGATGGATCCGCAACTAATCCAACACCAATAATCTAGCCATCGTAATAGTCTAAAACAATAACAAAACCCTTCAACCTTGTGTTAGTGTTCTGTGATAATTTTCAAAGATAAAGCATCTTGGCGGCTCATTTCAAGTCATGAAGACAACCAATACAAAGGTTAAACTGCAAATTCCCTTCCAATTGCCAATCTATTAGACATCATGAAATGTACGAAGGACCCCACAATAATAAATGGAAGTATGGAACAAAATATACTGTGATAAAAGAACATTACCACACAACATTGGTAGATCACCCTCGAACCAAAACCCTCCAATATGTTTGCATAAGTTACTTTTTGTTAGAGATCTCAATACTAGATTACAACAGAAACATTCCAACTCATTAAACGTGTTTGCGGACATTACCTTGAAGAATATTAATAGTGATGGATAAGATCGGTGCTAATTTCTAGGGTTCCTTTGTTCTTGATGGGGAGAGCAAGTTATCTTATTCTACTGACATGTCCTCAAAATTATCCCGTTTTCTCCATATTTATCTCTTTTTTTTTTTTTGCAATTTAGATTAACGGTATCCTACTTGCCCCTTAAATTGGAAAAGACTCAATAAAAAATTTCTATGCCATGTTTCCTGATGGGAACAGTTCAAGATGGAAAATTTCACCGCGCCTCGACTGAGACATTGCTTTAGGATTAGCTACCCTTTCCTAATTAAGACAATGAAATTCCTCATCAAGCTGACATGCAAAGCGTTAATTGAGCCATACAAAAAAAGCAGCATCCAAAACATTCCGATCAAATCAGAATAAGAATTACGCTTGCGAGGAACATTCCAGGAATGCTCTCACACTGTCCAAATCTATACCTATAATTTTCTATTATGCGGTTATGCCCCTCAACTCAGTGGCGACTCGAGGTGTTTGGAAGCGTGGGGTCATTCATAAATATCAAATACTTTTATCAACCATAAATCAAAGAAAAACATCACAGTAATGGCAACTAAAAATCTTGTTCTAACAAAAATCATATTTAAAGCTCAACCTAGCAAATACAGATCAACCTCTGCTTATCAAAAGAACAAACCGAGTGACTAGGATTCAAACAAGCCACACAAAGAAGCAACTTTTATAAACTTTAGGAGTTATCCAGTGGTGTCACCACCAAATTTAGGGGGTTCATTTATGAATTTTAAAAAAAATTAAATATAATAGTAGTATTTTTTTTTTCCCGGCTGACCCCACTCTCAACTCACATCAACTGAAGATATCACCGACCAATTATAGTCATGTCTAGAGGTGGCAATCTCAACCCATATAAATGGACCCACCCAAACCCACCCATTTATAACCAACCCAAATTCACCCATTTTTAAGTATGGGTTGTAATTGGGTTACCCATTTTAACTCATTGATATATGGTTTTAAATAGGTGGGTAATGGGTTGAAATGGGTTCTAATTAAAATGGGTTAGTACTCAACTCCCTATTCAATTTCACTCACAATCCCGAAGTGCCACAGACCCACATGGATTCTATTCAATTTCTCTCTCTACCCATACTCAAGTAAGTAGTGCATGTGCCTCTTCGAGGGGATTAATTTTATCAACTGCAATTTGTTCGTTTTTTCAGCTTGTATCGTAGAGTGGAGAGAGAGAGACTGATATCAGTGATCCTGTAATACATAGTTGTTTATGTGTTGTTTTTTTTTTCTATTTAAATAATTCGAATCGGATTATATCCGAATCCAATCCAATAGAAATCGGATTATCGGATTCGGATCGGAATTTTTGGGCTCAGATCCGGATTTGGATCGGATTTTATTGACAGGCCTAGCCTCTCTCGTTTTGCTCAGCAAATACTTGGATCCCTCTCTCTCTTCATTTCTTTTTTTTCTTTTGAACTGCCTCTTCAAAATTTCCATTTCGTTTTCTTTTTCTTTTTTGGATGAGAACCTCTTCAATCGTTTTTTCATTAGGCAATAATTCAACAAAATTGATTCGTTTCTTCTTTGCTTCAAAATCACGTTTGATTAACGAATTACGAATATTTTGAGATTGTTCATACTTTTAATGTCGAATTCTAAACACACTCTCTCTCATCGAAAATGCAACAGGGCCTCTCGCTGAACGATTCGTTGCTGTTGCTTTAGTCAAATTTCGATTTTCCAGTAGAAGTCCTTTAACAACATTAATATTCCTACTTTGTTTATTCGTAAGTCCAATAGGAAGTCAAAGTTGTGCTCTTAATTTGTATTTCAAAGAGTGGCGTATTTATTGAATGCTTCAGAATTGATTTTTTTTTTAATAAAGGCAAAATCCATTTGAATTATTAATGCCAAAAAGGAAAGCAAAACAAAAAAAAAAACGGGTTGGGTCGGGTTGAGTTGGGTATGACTAGGCCCATATTCGCCCAACCCATATTCAACCCGTCTACTTTTGACTCATATTCAACCCACCCATTTTCACCCATAACCCATATCAACCCACCTAAACCCGCCCATTTACCACCTCTAAAGAAAACACGAATCCAGGTGAATTTGCAAGGACATGGCTTTTTGCGACAGATATGGAAAAAGGTTCACTGATATCAACAAACCAATTCCCACCAAATCATTCCTTGAACCACCATGTCCGCTTTTCCCATTTTTAGAATGTGACACAGTAAAATGAAAAGTTTCCTTTTTTTTATAAAGAACTCAATAACGGAAGTGTAGTGCGCTGTGCGCCTCTATACGCTTTGTTGAGCTTGCTCATTTGATCATTCGGGAAAAAATTAATTTTGTTGAATATCACTAGCTCTTGGTTGGCTAACATTCATGCACGAAAATGAATGGTCAGTATAAAATGTCAAAAATGATAAGAAAAATTTAAAGCGAAGGGAAAACTTTAGGTGAAAGTACACCTATAAGTAACAGGATAACCGTTTGATTGCATAAAAGAAAAAGGTAGTTCGTCTGAAATTTGCATCATAAACTCCAAGGTGAATTAATTATTAAGAATTAACTAGGCGAGAGAGAGAGAGACCGACATAAGCTCGGTGATGGGCCACTGGCGCCGGAAAACAAATAGACCAGCCCACCATGGCCGGTCCAAGTTTGCATGGGTTTGGTGGGGCCCAGTTAGCCACTTTGTCGAAGATTTGCTGTCGGTATGGCTTTTAAGAGTCTCAACAACATCAACCCCTTTTTAGTGCATCTAATTTAATCGACAACGTATTCCTTTCTTTTCACCCCGCGAAAGTAAATACTATGGGCCCGTTTGGATGAAGCTAAAATTCATGAGGTATGAGTTTTATTAGGAGGATAAGATAAAATAGGGTATTATTTTTTGAGGGTTGGCCCACATTGATGTGATGTTTATGGAGGGGGATAAAAAAAGTAGATGGTTTGGATGAAAGATTAAACAGAGGGATAACTTTTGACATGATTTGGATGTTTTATAAATAAGAGGGGGTGAATGATGGAAAAAGTTGTCATATGACTCTTTTGCCCTTGTGCTGTTCCAAACTTGATTATGCATTAAATTAATTATATAATTGCAAAACTAATCTATTTAATTAATTTTGGACAATTTCAAGCTATATTAATTTATTTATTGAAAATTTAATTATTTTGTAATATTTTTTTTTTGAAAAATATATATTTTTTAAATATGTACATTTGAATGGTTGTTGTTATCCAAATTTCGTTTTTAATTTTATTTAAAAAAAAAAATCAAGCATACAATAAATATGTTAAATTGGTTTTCAGTATTACAATTTAGTTGGAGGGGCATAGTGTAATTTGTCCTAGGTTATCATACTATTTCCCAGACGGCCAGACCATTACCCATTCTCTCTCTTCTTCCATTTTTCCCCTCCATTGACAGTCTCTCTCTCTCTTTCCCAACACCATACCCAATCTCATCTTCAAACCCAAAATCAAAGGCTATAACGTGGGATTCGATCTAAGAGCCATGAGGGAATGTTGTTCTACTCGGCGAGACCTTCAAATTCATCCAAACAAAATCACCATCGGAGCACCTTGGATTTTCGGTCAACCTTATGTTTGTTTCCATTTTTTTTTAAAAACAATGGATTTATGTAGTTGGATGATTGATGTGTTCTCCCACTGTACCAGATTTTTGTTTTAGGATGAATCTGAATTGTTTTTTTTTTTTTTTGGAATTGTCTGTGGGTTTTTTTAATGCAGAGATGAAGGAGTGGATGTTGGGGGAGGGGATAAGGAGGGGTGAAATTGTCAAAAATCCAACCCCTTCCCCAGGATAATTTTTGGGGAGGGTCAGGGGTGCCCAAAATCAATTCGGGAGAAAGCCCCTGAAGGGGTGAAAATGTAGAAGGGGTGATAACGAAGAGGGGAAGATTTTGGGGTTGCCAAACCAAGGCAAAGGCATGGGGCCCACTCTTATCACCCCTGATAATTTTTTAAGGGAGGCTTACCTCCATCCAAACAGGGCCTATAGATAAATAATAAGTACCCAAAAAAATTGTTTAGAAAATTGTTCAGAATTTAAAATTAGTAGCTCAGATTAACTTAAAATTTTGGATAATTTTTTAGTATTCTTTATGGATATGTCGGATTGCTGATAGTACGTATATTATTTCTGTTCATTTGCCTCAAGGTGAAATTGGCCGGGCCGGCCTCGAGCAAGCTAAGCCCGTGCTCGAAACGATTAAAACAGGAAACGGCATGACAACACAAGTGCAATATATGAATGATACTAGCATGGGCACGAACACAAGTGCAATATATGAATGATACTAGCATGGGCACGTGCACGAGCATGGCACAACCGTAACATGGTTTTTTTTATTTTTTTTATTTACATTATTTGTCGGAGGGATTGCGAAGATACACGTCTTGGATTTCACAATAATTGGCGAATGATACAAATCAATGTCTTTCCAATTTAGCCAATAGTAGTAAATCTAGCTAGCTAGTAAGTAGTTTAAGTGACTATGATTAACGAGAAATGTATGGTGTTCTATTGTCTTTTTTTGTTTTTTTTTTTTCTAAAAACATTTTGACTTATAAACTTTTAGTACTGAGATGTACTCAAACAGTACTACGTAATTCTTACGTTTTTATTTCATTGTATTATTAGGAAACTTTTTCTAATCAATAAAACAATTATTTTTACTTTATCGCAGTGGTATTCTCATACTTATTTTTATGAATTTCTGGTTCAAAATTTTAAAAAAAGACAGTCTATTTGTCTTTTCATTTTTCTTTACAAGACCTGAGATGGCACGATAAATGCACGGGCATGACACAGCACGACATGTAGAAGTACTTCTTCGAGTGGTTTGTGTATCCACAGCTAACGTGACTTCATACCGACACTTTTCTCTTTGTAGATGGCTAATCATAGCCTAACCATGCAACCGCCACTTTTCTTTCTGTAGACTTCTAACCAACAAAACTACTCTCTTCCTATCGACACTTTTCTCTTTGTACCGACACATTTCCATTCCATATAGCCTAACCATGCAACTGTTCATCCGAAATGACATTGTCGCACACAAATATTTTCACTGGAGATGAGGCTTTGTTTGAACCATTATGGCTTTCATTAATGTGGCACGATAAATGCACAGGCATGACACATCACGACATGTAGAAGTACGTCTTCGAATGGTCTGTGTATCCACAACTAACGTGACTTCATGCCGACACTTTTCTCTTTGTAGATGGCTAATCATAGCCTAACCACGCAACCGTCACTTTTCTTTCTGTAGACTTCTAACCAACACAACTACTCTCTTCGTATCGACACTTTTCTCTTTGTATCGACACATTTCCATTCCACATAGTCTAAGCATGCAACATTTCATCTGAAACAACATTGTCACACACAAATGTTCCACATAGCCTAACCATGCAACTGTTCATCCGAAACGACATTATCACACACAAATGTTTTCACTGGAGACGAGGCCTTGTTTGAACCGTTATGGCTTTCATTAATGAGGCACGATACATGCACAGGAATGACTCAACATGAGATGTAAAAGTACGTCTTCGAGTGGTTTGTGTATCCACAGCTAACGTGACTTCATGCCAACACTTTTCTCTTTGGTGATGGCTAATCATAGCCTTACCATGCAACCGTCACTTATCTTTCTGTAGACTTCTAACCAACACAACTACTCTCTTTGTATCGACACTTTTCTCTTTGTACTGACACATTTCCATTCCACATAGCCTAACAATGCAACCGTTCATCCGAAATGACGTTGTCACACACAAATATTCCACATAGCCTAACCATGCAACCGTTCATCCGAAACGACATTGTCACACACAAATGTTTTCACTGGAGACGAGCCTTTGTTTGAAACCGTTATGGCTTTCATTAATGAGGTGTCAACTTGTTATCAAAAGGTCCAAAAGAAGTGGAGAGAGAATATTAGGAGATGGAGGATCTCAATATGGTACACTTATACCAATACTTGTGTAGCTGCACTTAATTATTTTCGTTCATTAATGTTGTGTGTTCAATCTCATAGAGAAGATGTTAATAAAGTATCCTTGTTGCTGGGTCGAGCAAGGATTGAGATAGCACACTTTCTTCTAACATATGACCAAAAAAAATACGTCACTATTCAAATGTAGACATCTCAGCATAACTCAATTTTAATCAATATATAAAAGTTGCACTATGTTATTTAAAAACTCATCAAAAATCATACCATAATGATTATGGAGGCCGAGGATGATGAAAGGGCTCGTCAGCATGATAATTGATCCTATATTTGGTGTGTTAAGTGGGTGTTTTATCTGCGGGTGGGTGGGTTGGCATCTTGTCAGCCTCGGTTTGTTGTTATTTTCTTTTCTGGCTATGATCATCAGTGTGTGGGGATGCTTTGTTGGCTTGCTCCTGCTCCGTTATAATACCTCGTTCTTAGACAGTCCTTTTAATCTTTGTAATATATTTTAAAAAAAAACAAATAAAATCCTTTTTTGCTCTTAAAAAAAAAAAAAGACAAGTGCAAATACAATTTGTATCACTCTCTCTCGGGTCAATACTTCTCTCAGGTCAAACCGTGAAGGGGACATGCTGACGTGGCATTCCTTAAATAATACTCCTCCTATATATATACATATAAACAACGCCTCTTTACCAACACCACCACTTAATACAAAGCAAACTCTAACTGCAACACTTCTTCTTTCTCCTCTCTCTCCTCTTTCTCTCACTAGAATTCCAGTTTGTTTTTTTGGCAGTTGAAGAATACTCCCGGTTTTTTTTTTTTTTTCCAGCTTTGGCATCTGAAAATGATCAACCTGCTCTCAAGGAAAGCCACATGCAATTCTCACGGGCAAGACTCCTCGTACTTCCTCGGATGGCAGGAGTACGAGAAGAATCCATACGATGAGATCAAGAATCCTAATGGAATCATTCAGATGGGTCTCGCCGAGAATCAGGTACTACTTATTACTAGCAACACAAAAGTTAACGATTGAACAAACTTTCAGTATTTCTGTTAGTCCCTCCTTTTTTTTTTTGGTCTTTTTTTCTTTTTTTACCGACAGTGAGAGTCGACCAAACAAACTTTCAGTAATTCCGTTAGTGCTTTTTTTTTTTTTTTTGACCGACAGTGACAGTCGACCAAACAAACTTTCATATATGTTGCTCTTGATACTTTGGCAGAGTTTATTTTTTCTGACATTAATATTTAAAAGCTGATGTTGAAGAGTTCTATTTTTTCGCAGCTGTCGTTTGATCTCTTAGAGTCATGGCTCGAGAATAATCCTGACGCGGCCGGGTTTAAGAGAGATGGGCAGTCCATTTTCAGAGAGCTTGCTCTCTTTCAAGATTATCATGGCCTTCCTGATTTCAAGAAGGTAAGCAACTACACATTTGTTGTTACTATAATTTTCGGGAATTATGTCCCTTTGTCACGAAGCACTCTCGTCGTCGCATTATATAATGAAATCTCAAATCAGCGGCTAAGGCCTACATGGGTAATATATGCAGGCATTGGCGGAATTCATGTCGGAAATTAGAGGCAAAAAAGTCAGTTTTAACCCAGAAAAACTTGTCCTCGCGGCAGGCGCAACTTCCGCTAACGAGATACTAATGTTTTGCCTCGCTGAACCTGGGGACGCTTTCCTCCTTCCCACACCCTACTATCCTGGGTAAGTACTCATCCGAAGAATATCGAAAAAGAAAATTATTCTTGGTATTAATGTTATTTTCATTATTCTTTTTTAAACAGAAAAATGCAGAATTTAAAAATATACTGCTGACAGAACTGTCAAACAGTATTTAGAAAAATAACGTTACAAAGTATTTCTTAAGCTGGCTCGGGCACCTAGTTATAAAAAAAATGTGTCTTAAGCTTGCATGTCTAATATTATTCTCTACTCCATGCAGATTTGATAGGGATCTAAAGTGGAGAACTGGGGTTGAGATTGTACCAATCCATTGTCACAGCAAAAACAATTTCCGAATTACCGAATCTGCCCTTGAAGAAGCCTATCAATCTGCCCAGAAACAAAACCTGAGAGTCAAGGGTGTTTTGGTCACTAACCCATCAAATCCTTTGGGCACAACATTGACCCGAAATGAGCTCAACCTCCTGCTCACCTTCATCACCACAAAGCAAATCCACCTCATCAGCGACGAAATCTACTCCGGCACTGTTTTTAGCTCACTGGACTTCGTGAGTGTCATGGAAATCCTAACGGAGAAGAAGTACTCCATGAATACCGAAGTTCGGAACAGAGTTCACATTGTGTATAGCCTTTCAAAAGACCTCGGACTCCCTGGCTTCCGCGTTGGTGCAATCTACTCCAATGATGATGTGGTGGTAGCCGCGGCGACAAAGATGTCGAGCTTCGGGTTGGTCTCTTCGCAAACGCAGTACCTTCTGTCGGAAATGCTTTCCGACAAGAAGTTTTGTAAATACTACCTCTCTCAAAACAAGAAAAGGCTCCAACAACAGCAGAAAATGCTGATATCCGGCTTTCAGGTAGCTGGAATCAGCTGCCTGAAAAGTAACGCCGGATTGTTTTGTTGGGTGGACATGAGCCACCTTTTGGGCTCCAAAACTTTTGACGCAGAGATAGATCTTTGGAAGAAGATTGTTTACGACGTCGGGTTGAATATCTCTCCCGGGTCGTCCTGTCACTGCTCCGAACCCGGTTGGTTCCGGGTGTGCTTCGCCAACATGTCCGCCGAAACCTTGAACGTCGCCATTCAACGGTTGAAAAGCTTCGTCCAATCCACCACCGCCGTCACCAGGAACAACCTGACGACTCATCAATCCGTCAAGAACTCGAGAAGGAGATCATCACTCACTAAGTGGGTTTTTCGGCTATCATCCGACGGACGCGAGCCCAACGAACGATAGTCCTGTGCGAACGTATATCATCCATTTTGGATTTTTCCCTCACTATCGAAATCTCGAGTTCTTTAATTTAATAGTTATCTTATTTATTTTCTAATTTCGTTTGTAAATTTTTAATATGGTGAGTGCACTCGATCCATGTGATATTCGAAGTGGCTTTTCTCACTTTTTTGTCTGTATAACTTTGAGTTCTTCCATGAGATCTTATCGAATTCTTCAAACTATTATTAACTACTGAATGTGTCATGTTAGTGGTTAATTATCATTCGCTTTTTGGTACCCATTTTAATTTTAATTGCAAATTGTCACGTGCCGACACGTAGCACTGGAATGTGAAGAAAAATTGTAATTGACAGAGATTTTACACTTGTTTTCTGACCAATAGAATTGAGGTCTAATAGCAGCGCCGGGATTAACGGCCAAGTAACGGCGAGGCACGATATTCCAACGGTGGCCGGTTCCTGATAAATTTGTTTGCCAACCGACATTTGCTAGAGTTCCGCTCATGTTCACGTTCTGTTAGTCGTAAAGTAGGATATTTTCATGTGGATTTGGGATTTGTTTATTGATTATGATGTGATTTGTGGTTAGTTAATTTGGTGGTCATGTCTCCACCCAATGTGCTACAATTATAATTCTGTCATCTTACGTGAACTTTCTTCAATTTTAACGTATATTTTTATGATTTCTAATTCCTCATGAATGATATGATGTAGAATTTTTTTTATCAAAATCAAAGAAACAATTAAGAGAAAACAATAAAAAGACCAAGCACCCCCGTTCCACTAAGCCTTTTTTTCTTTGTGGGTTGTTAGCTTTTTAGTTTTTTTTACTGATGTATTTGTATTGTAAGAGAATGATCTGTTTTGGAATTCGAAGTAAGATAACTTTTTTTTTTTTTTAAACAGCAGAGCATAAATCCTTAATCCTTATAGTTTTCAAGATTGTTGGTCTATTTTGTTACGGTATTTGCTTTTGTCTTTAAACCCTAAATAGTTTCCAAAGATGATTCCGATTTTCCAAAAGTAGCATCCCAAAGCTTTTTGTGTTCTACTTCCCAAATTCAACTTTACAAATTTGAAAATTTTGAGAAATACCCTAATCGTGTTGTTCACTTATCAAATAATACTCGAAAATGCATACATGTGTAATTACTTTAATTAGGAATTTCCAAACGTACTTCCTTTTGTAGTAAGACAACGACAGTAAAGAAACCGTAATTAACTTCTGGATTTTCCATAACTAAAGTGATTTAAAGTTGTGTGGTATTGAAAAAACATTTTAAAAAAATAAAAAACGTCACTAGCTACGCAAAGTGGTTGAGTTTGTGGCAAGTAATCTCGAAACTCAACGCCGTTGAAATTTCTTGATCACCCCCTTAATTTATTCTCTTGTCTTCTGAAGCTTTTTACGCGCTTTCAACGCCATTAATTTGCCAAATAAAAAAATGGTTGCTTTGGAGGACATGGTGAATAATTAGGGTGAGTTTTCAGTAAATATACTGTGTGGGATCCCGCTATAATCAAAAGTGAGTGTAAGTTTTCCTAAATAATATTTTTGTGACATACGTGAGGAGAGTAACTTATGAGAAAATACCATTTAAAATACCGAAAATATCAAAAATATCATAGTGAAAACTGAGCATTAATTAATACTTAGAAGATGTTCAAGATAATAATATACTACTTAAAAGTGATATTTGACTATTGGGCCATTTGAAGAGTTGGACTAACCATGTTCTTTTACGTCAAGGTCATGTGTTCCTACTAGTCTACAACTGCATGATAACTGTAGGCTCTGTTCTCTAGCTAGCAAAACAGTTTACTTAATTGAAATAAGAAATGGAAAATATATCGTCTCTCTAGCATTAACAACGTACTAAATTTTTTAGATGAGTTTATAGTTAACATTTAATATTATATGAGAGAACATAAAAGATCGTGTTCAAACCTCTCCGTTTATCCTAAAGGCTTGTAGTCTAGCAGTTATCTCCTGACTCTTCCACAAGGGAGATCAGGGTTCGAGCCTTGGCAAAGGCGTTTGGGGTTTAGTGCTATGGATACCTTCTAGACCTCCTCTGGACTAACTCACTAACTCCATCGCTAATTGATGTATATCGAATGACAAAAAAAACCTCTCCGCTAGCTTAACCGTTACATAAATAATTGCACATGTTTTACGCGCTTATAAAAGAGAGCTTGGCTATGTCTAAGTGGGGCTTTATTAGGATATGGAGTAAATAGTAAAGTTATCTCTAACTCGACCTAACGGCCAAACCATTGAATGAATTTTATTTTGAACGGCACAGCATTGAATGATTTGGTGGTTAACTTTGACACTTTAGTTATTTATTTGATAAAAGTAATTTCTAAGAAAGTTGAAATATATTGGTTTAGTTATTAATAAACTAGTGGTTTTAATGTTATAGAATAAGTTTCTTGCTTGAGGGGAAAAAACCACCACAACAATGCTAGGGACACAGGAAATATTGCTAGCTGAACACATAGAAAATAAAACAAAATGCTAGATACGCACCACTCCACTACAACTACCTGCGTGACACTACATGATTGATGGTTGGTGTTGTGGATTTCCACGCAGGCTAATCTGGTTGATATTGTGGACCTTGTGGTAGACTTGTTTTTTGAACATTATTGTGAAAAATACAAAAATTAGCTCGGTCATTGTTGTGCTTTTCTTTTCTTTCTCAAGAGAATCTTAAATTTCAACCGTATTAGTATAGGGAAATGATTTCCACACCCCCCTTTTATCCCCACACACTCCCTTTTTGTCTTTATTCAACCTGAAATTACGAAATTGCCCTTCATATGGAAAATGTGACTCTTGAAGTAAGGGTAATTTGGTAATTTCAGGTTGAATAAAGACAAAAAGGGAGTGTGTGGGGATAAAAGGGGGGTGTGGAAATCATTTCCCTTAGTATATACTAGGAATAATAAGTTATATTTGTTTGCAGTTCAACATAAAGAAAACTATGACCTCAACTGTGGGTACATCACTTTGTGTTGGACCCGCTTTGGGGTCCCATACTGATAATTGAAGCCGTTGAATTTGTTTAAAATGTTTTTTAACTGCCTCTGCAAAAAATCAGCTCATTCGGATATTGGTATATAAGAGTTTTATAGATTAATTCAATTTGTCCTTGCAAATTGAGGAACAAAAATTGATATCGAACATATATATATACTAGTTTAACGGCCTCGTGCGTTGCACGAGTGTGATGCCCGTGTGTATTTTGGTTTACAAATTCTAGGGGCTCAAATGCGTAAGCAACAAACTCTAGGGACTCAAATCCGTAAAGCAACAACCTCCAGGGACTCAAATGCGTAATTTAGCCATAAATAGCCAAAAGACCAAAAGGGCATAGCATTGTGGCATAATTACAAGAAAACCAATGGGGCAATTTCCAATTGGAGGGCAAAATTGGCAAAATGTGGCAAATGACCAAACAAAATTTTTTGGACTCCTCTCTTTTATAAGCCTCTGGGTTGGATATATGTATGGAGCATTCCTAATGAGGGCTTCCTCATTTTGCTACAATGAGGGACTTAGCCTTTTTCCAACTTTCCGGATCAAATTTTAACGATCCGAACCGCTCAATATTTTTAAAATATGTTTTCAAGGACCAACGCAAGGATTCGTAAAAAAAAAAATACTCGGAAGGGCTTGATCCGATCAATTTTTGATAAAAACACTATATATAACTTTTTATCAAAAATTGATTGGATTAAGCCCTTCCGAGTATTTTTTTTTTATGAATCCTCACGGTGAACCTTGAAAACATGTTTTAAACACATCTAACGGTTCGGATCGTTGAAATTCAATCCGGAAATGAAAGTCCCTCACCCTAGCAAAGTGAGGGAGCCCTCATTGGATCCCTGTTGTATATATATATATATATATATATATATATATATATATATGAGTTTTACACAACTAGGTGTACAATTGGTTTACCCATATGTGGACGGTCTATCGGGGCTGGGCCCATGCTTTTTGTTTTGAAAAAGAGGCGATTTAGAGTCGCCACTCGGGGTTTAATTTTTGGAAAATGTTTGGTACTCGAGAAACCGTTTAGAAAAATATGACTCTGTTGCCGCTGAAAAAGGGTTTGATCTGTGAAAATTAGAAATTTTGGGCTCGGGGGCCAGGTTACGCGCGGGGAAGGTTTTGTTTGAAAAATGCACCTCGCACGCCCGAAAATTTCCGGTCTTTACTAAATATTGTGGGATTTTTCTGAAAATATTTTATTGAAAATTTTATTCATATAAACTATTTACAAATAGACAAGGAAAATAACATTTTCATTAACAACAACTAACCATGTAATATGCGAATAAACATTTACTAATTAACATGAAATAATAAAGGAAGGGACCTAAAAGTAAGAACAAAGAGCGTCAGGGTGGGTCACTGTAATTAAACCTTACTGGTTTTCAACAAAACAGAGCATCACAGTCATAAAAACAGAGCATTAAAATTATTTTGCCATTGATGCCGTACGGTGTCAACAATCACACCGCAAGGTAGCTAGAAAGAGGATATTGATTCATTCGAAGATATTGCAGCTGCGAGGCAGCTAGAAATCAGTATGGAAAATGTTGATGAGGTGGCTAACACAGAAGATGGGGCATTTAAGATGTTTGGCGGGTCGGTTTCCCTTTATGATGCAAACCAAATCCCTATTCAAGCAACAATCAAAGGGATAAAAGGGAAAAGAAACAGGAAGAGCATAAACGATATTCTGGGGTACACTAGAATAAACACAGGTGAATCCAAGGGAAAGAGGAACAAAAAGAAGTGTGTGGTGTTAAGATCTGCGGTGGCATCAGCTGCTCTATCTGCTTCGATTTCATCAGGGGATATTAATAACAGAAACAGAATTCTGTTAAATGAAGCTCAAGCGATATGGGCAGTAGACAAGCTTTTGGGAATTAGCTATGATGGCGATGATAATGATGTTATAAGCAAGATTGCTGAGATGGAAGCCCTTAATAAGGCAAGGGCTGATATTAATCTATAATTTTCCCCCTGTCTAGTATGTTTGCTTAGTTTGGTTTGTTTCAGGAGGTTTTTTTAGGTTTTTGGTGGTCTTTGCTCCTATTTTTAGGTGTTCGGGTTAGGAGTTGGGGTTGAGGTCTTTGTTTTGATTGTTTGGTTGTTTTCTTGTCAGCCTTCCAATTTTTTGGGTCTCGAGAGGCTTTCTTGCTTTTCTCTTGCCCCATTTAATCTTGTATCTTCGATATTTTGATTAATAAAATCCTTTTTTGACGTGCAAAAAAAAAAAAATCACACCGCAAGGTGCAATTGCCAAAGCCGCACGGTGCAACTGTTGAACATTTTTAAAATTTTTATTTTTTTCGTCAGTGATGAAAATGAGATGTCTTGCTGGTACAAAAACTGAGATTTTCAACCGAAAATCTTTTGCAAGACTAGAAATATACCTCCTAGTTGAGCACATGTCGTGGAACACATTGAACGTGTTCACGACACTGCCTTGAAGGTGGAAACGATTTCGTTGTTGTTTTTCTGGCTAAAGCCGAATTCGTTAGGTTCAGAAGAGGGTATGAGACCGTTCTGAACCTAGCGAAGCACCCCTCAAGAACACAAAAACGTTGATTTGAAAATAAATTTGTATACCTTGAAATGCAACTGATCGGATTACAAATGGATTTATGACTTTTGGGCTTGTAGGACAAGGCTCCCTCTTTTTTTTTTTTTTGTGATTTGTGCAGTGGTGAATGATCTTGGCAGTGTTTTTGAGAGTGAGTGATTCAACTATGATTTCTCGATTAAGTTTGTACGTGAATTTTTCATCTCTCGAAACCGTTCGGTGAGCTTGGGTCTTATAGGCGTTGAGGTTGGATGGCTTCACAAGTTAAACAAAATTCCCACGGCGGGAAGTCGAGCTATGGGTAGGTATTAGCGTGGTACGAAACCTAGATTCGTTTGGCAGAAACAGAGCCAGGTTTCGCGGGATGGGACAATGGTGTCGTACGACACAGGTATATGCACCATACGGTGCAATAAAACATGCCGCACGGTGGAGGTTGATTTTTAGGCCGTACGGTTCAGGGTTACTGGGTCGTACGGTTCAAGTGGGTAGGGTTTTGGTCCTTATGGCTTGTTTGACCAGAGGGATCGTTCCGAGGTATATTTCGCGTATTCTTTTCATCAGCAGGGATGCACGAGTATTAAAATTGCGGTGTCTACACCATATTTATTTTTAAGACTATATACAGTATCGTCTAGAGTTTGACTTTAACATCAAATTAAAATGATGCAGCATAGTGGATCGTATCGTGTGAGTTTGGACCATTGGGTCAGTGGGCCTCACGTGATTCTACGATTTTATGGCGTTATAGTATACCAAAATGCTAAATCCTGCTATTTCGGTTAAAAAGGTAAGTTGAAATTAACGTGTAAAAAATATGTCCTACAAATATAAACTCGCCTGCTATTTCGGTTAGAAAAAAGGTAAGTTGCAATCAACGTGTAAAAAATATGTACTACAAGTAATATAAACTCCAATGGATTGAAAATCTCATACATTCATTTTTTTAGTAGGAGTGTAAGAATTTCATTGATAAGAAATTTTACAACTTACCGAGTTTAAACAATTGAAAAAGACATGATACATACAAAAAAGACAAATTATACAACCAAATCAAAAGAATGATATTTATACATGTTTTGGCTTCAATATATAGGCCTATTTTGGCCAAATAAGATAAGTAGATATTTTACTTTTTGATTTATTGGGTGAAAAATCCCAATAGTAAATAAGTTGTTTAGTTTAGTCTTTTTGCTTTTTGCTTAACCCTAATTATTAAATTGTCATTACAAATAGAGTGTTATAATTCCCAAAATACCCTTTCACATATCCTATGTTAAACAAAACGGAAAAGTTAAGGAGGCGTAGATTGGATATTGTTGTAATAAGGTAAGGGTACATTTGTAAAATTGGCTGGTGTGGGTTGGGAAAAAAAGTAGTAGAAAAAGCAGGTGTAGAGTTACTTTTAATATTAGCGCAAAACCACTTACTCTTTTAAACTAAAAAAAGTAAAAAGTTACTTAACTTTTTAACCCAAAAGAGGCCTCATCATAATGAATTTACTTTTTTTGGTAGTTATAGTTTTCATTTTGTAAATTATTGGTTCGTCTTGATAAAATGAATAAGAAAAATTAAAAAACATGAATCAAAGTAATTTTTTTTAATAAAGACAACAACAATCCCAAAAGTCAGTTTCTTTTGAATTATTTTTGCCTTAACTGAACTTTTAACCTTTTAAATTCCTCTCGTCGGGACAAGCTAATAATTTACAATTGAGCTTAAAACAAATAAGATTAATTTTGTAATGTGAGAAGGAATTAAGGAAAATAGAAAAATAAAATTTTGTAATATAAAAAATGGAAGGGAGAATTTTGGTCGATATTCCCATGTTCTTGTTGACTATAGGCATGTGCCTTGTAAGCTACCTGGTCGGTCATCAACTCATACCCACACGGAATCCGGAGGTGTTGTGCACCTCTCGGCCGTCCGATCACGTTTTGGATGACCCAGATGTACTTTGATTTTTTAGTAGTAAAAAATCAATTAAAATTGCGAATGCATCCGAGCCGTCCAAAATATGATCAGACCGTCGAGGAGTGCACAACACCCCTGGTCCTACACTCATGATATCGGGACTTGTTAATTTTCTCGTACTTCGACTAGTTATTTCGGGACTCTGAAACTAATGACCGAGTAAACTCTCTAGTGGACCAGGGTTTGAAATGTTTGGCAATTCAAACAGGCAAATCTCATCGAGTAGTTATTTCGGGACTCTGAAGCTAATGACCGAATAAACTCTAGTGGACCAGGGTTTGAAATGTTTGGCAATTCAAACAGGCAATCTCATGGAGAACATGCACTTTGTTGAGTCTCTAATGCCCATTGGAAATACCTCTCGGTTTTTTTAAAAAAAAGATTACAAAAAGGATTGAAATAATCTTTGAAAACAAATTGCAAAGATTAAAATAACCCAAAGCACGAGGCATCATAATGGAGCAAGAGCAACCTGATAAGGCGCCTCCGCATACCGACGATCATATGCCACCAGGACCGAATAGGAAAAAAACAACTCAGGCTGAGTTTTCCGTTTGATAAAATATGAAATCCCATAAAATCATCCCTCAAAAAATCAACGTGCTAAAATGTGAAATCCCATAAAATCATCCAGTTGATTTTATGGGATTTCATATTTTATCAAACGGAAAACTCAACCTCAAGATTGACAAGGTGCCACTACTTTACTATTCTTTGTGTAGACATTTTGATCTGCATTTAATTGCATGCTATGAATATATAACAAATACTCCCTCTATCCTTTTTTAAGTGTGTTGCCTCGTAATTCCAACTTATTTTCTCTCACATCAACTTTTACAATTTTTACATCTACTTTCCACTAACTTTTCAAAAAGGAATCTAATTTTAAGGACAAAATAGAAAATGTACCCATTAACTTTTCAAAACACACATTTATTAAAGAACAGCCAAAAACTGAAATGTCTACACTATAAAAGGGGCGGAGGGAGTATTAGAGTTAATGTCAACATAGGTTATGTATAGTACTTTATAAGTAGTATCTAAGATTCTGGGCGGTTGATTGTGTCCTCTTGACTAATTTTGAATCCTTAAATTTTGTTAGTTAGCATTAACTCAACTCGAAGGTATATTTATTAATTGGCTAGCGCTTCTTCGGTACTCATGTACGAATTAGAAATGATTTATGTCGATAGAAATTCTGGTGAATCATATTCTGTTGCGATGAAATGAATCAATGGCTCCAGCCTCCATTGGCTCTGCAAGTCACCAACCTTGCTATTGGTACTGATCACGTACTGACCGCCGTCGGAAATCCCCTTGTGGGTTCGAAGCGGTCAATTGAAACCGGTCATCCATCTCAAAATCAAATTCCGAGGGGCCCTTAGAGGGAATTGATGCAATTGGATGGTCCTTAGAGCTCAACCATTTCATGCAAAAACACCCCCATTTAAATGGGGTGATTTTGGATCGAGCTCTTAGAATCGTCCGATTGCATCGATTACCGCCGAAAGCCGCTTAGAATTTGATTTTGAGATGGATGAACGGTTCGGATTGACCGTTTGGAACCCACAAGGGGGTCCCGACGCTGTCTGTACATAGTCGGTATAAGGGTGGTTGGTCCTCTGGATTTATTGCCAAGTCACCAACCTAGTCAAGATGTGTTCAGAGCCAAGGGGGCTAGTACTAGCAGGGTGCTGTCACCCGCTGCAATATGAAACAACTCTACTATTACATTAAAAAAAGATATATATATATATATATCATCAAGTTATATAGCTCCACCCCTCATACAGATGTCATCCCCCAAGCAAAAGTCTGGACTCCGTCCCAATTAGAGCATCTCCAATCCATATTCTCTATTTGAGAGTTATATATCAAACATCTACAACTCATACTCTTAACCCTCCTCATTTGATTAGTACAAGATGTTGAACCTTCATATTTAGAGGATGAGAGAAAATATAAAGGTGAACCTTTTTAGCACTATTCGTGTTTTAAAATGAGTATAATTTATACTTTGCACAGATATATACATATATTTGTCATCTATTTGTTATGAAGTTCATACAATTCAAAAAATAATCTCATTATCTTTAAAATCAGACAAATCTCCATGGGATTCGAACATGTAAAAGAGGTTCACTTATATTATTTTCTCAAGCCCACTTTGGACAAATCCGTTGTCGTTAATTTATTTTTTTAACTATTCTTTATTTAGACATTCATTTTCAATTAATTGCATGCTACTATGAATATATAACGAATATAAAATTTAACGTCAACGTAGTTTATGCTAAATATAGTACTTTCTAGTATCTAAGATTCTGGGATGGTTACCAACCTAGTTAAGCTATCCAGTGATAATGATGTCTTTCTTATAACTTTATCCACAATATGGTTCCTTAATATGTTTTATCTCAATAACCAAATGTTTGGGTCGGCTTACACGTTAACGCTGAAGGACAAATTCTACTGTCCGCTAGCAAGGATCTATGCTTGTAATCTTAACAAGTCTTCTTTTAGAGTCTCAATTTAAACTAATCTTGGTTTCTTTTATCAATAAGATTATTTTTCAGCTTGATAAAAAAAAGTGAGATATATATATCTATGAGAATTTTTTGAAACGAATTTGCAATGAGTTAGACCTTTTCACCAACTTTACAACTTGTAGCTAGAAAGAAGAGACAAAGCGATTCAATAAAGCAAATACAAAGGTCCACAAACAGCTAATCAAATTGGATTTTTGCAAGGGACAGGGACTACAAATACAGACATTAGTACCATTTATTTTTAGGGTTGTTTCTTGACAAACCCCAGACAACATCATCACAATTAGGCCTTAAACACTTCACTTTGCTAAGTTTGCAACTCATAAGGGGACAATGACAAAGAAAGGCAAAGACAATTTATCATCGGATTACTTATAGTCGAGCTAATTCTAAATCTGATCATTTGTCTTTAATAGGAAACAACTCGTATCCTAGGGGTGTTTGGTATCGTTTTTGAATCCTCGAAAATCGTTTAAACTTCTTGAAAGAAAACTTGATTGGCCAACATTAATTATATTGTAAGGAAGTTTCATGGAAACAACTTACAAAAGGCAATTTGGGATTTTCAAAACCTCTCTTTGTGCATCACTTGAGCAAAGTGATTTTAGGTTGGATGCATCAGCTTAATCAAACAGAATCTATAATATTAGAGCTAGCTAGACAGGTTTCTCTTTAATTTATTTATTTCTTTTGTCTCGTTAATCTCTCTATCACTTGGAAAATTAACAGATTGGGCCACCTCCATGTTGTTGTGACAGGCCACGAAGTAAGAGAAAACAAACCAACAAGCGAAAATCAAGGACACAAAGATTTACGTGGTTCCCCCCAGCACGAAGCTCTAGAGGTACGTCCACGGGCGAAGAGTGAGAAAGGATTCACTATGAATGGAAGAGAATAAAAAGAGCCGGCTATACCCGTAACTCCAATTGAAACACCCAAAAGATATGTAGGGACAAAGTCTCAAGAACACGAAAGAGACAAGCAAAAAACCCTAATATCCAATCGCAAGAGTTAAAGACTAACAATGGAACAACCAAAGAACCCTAACACACTACGGGGAACCCCATGGGGGCTCCCTCAAAGGGATTCACTCAAGAAGCCCAAACCCTAACAACTCTCAAGGTTGCTATTTATAAGAAAGTACAAAAAAATTAGGTCAAAAACCCCTTTAAAACGCGCAGCCGTGCACATTCAGCACCCTTGGTCCACACCAAGCTACCCGTGGTCCGGACCAAGGTACCCGTGGTCCGGACCAATGTTGCTGCAACCTTCCAAAGCTTAATAAACCTTGGTCCGGACCATCCAACACCAAGGTCCGGACCAAAGGTGCTGCGACAAGCTTAAGGAACCCTTGGTCCGGACCACCGACACCAAGGTCCGGACCAACACAGCTGCGAACGTCTTTCCACACCGAATTTTGTACATTTCTTCGAAAGTCTTTAATTCAAGACATAATTCCAACACATGTGATACCACGACCGATCCCTCGACATAAAAGTATAGTGCTGGAGGTGTTGCGGTGCCCCAAGACTCCTGAATAATTACGTATACGTACTCCTATCACCTCCAAGTGACGGAAAGAAAAGGAAAACAATAATTTTGATTGCATGGAATGGGTTCATGTGGGCTTCACATGAGTGAATAAAGGGTATCACATGCTGTAGGGAACATAGAACACCTGCAAAAATCACTTCGGAATTGGTCATAAATGGTGGGGTTTGGGGGTGGGGTATTAGGGTTTTTTTTATCGTGCTTCCTAAAAGGAGCAACCTGGTATCACTTAGTTAGATGATGCTTGTTTTGATGAGGACAATGATGTCCAAAATGAACATGCAAGCCACCCTTCACCTTGTCTCTCACATTATAATCTGGACCCCACTTCCCATACCAAGAAATTTCTGTACAATATGTTAAGATAGGGGTTCCACAGTGGAAACCCGAAGTTGTTTGTCTTCTTTTAGAGGTTTGCATGTGGATGGTTCATGAGCAAATTAAGAGAGTTTTTCTTCTTCTTGTTTGTTTCCTTTGATCACATTTATGAAGGAGTAAGATACCCTCATTGGATCACATGCATGTAGAAGGCTTCTAGTATTGTCTTTGGTGGTGTAAATATTAGGAGCAGATATGGCTTTTAATTCATCTGGTTGTGGTCTTTTAACGGAGACTGGAGTTCTAATTTATAAAAAGATGTCGCATTCATTGTAGTTGTTAACGAACTAATTCCTCTCTAACTTCTCACCGATGTGTAATGTAGGGAAAAAACATAGAAGTTCTATTAGGTAAAATGATCCAAGCTAGCCAAATCACAGAAGCATTAACTACTGACTACAATATCCCTTTCACCTATAAATTTTCTAGTGGCTCTTGATCTTGCTTTGATTAATTTTTTTCTTTTTAGAAATTGGCAGCTTGTAAGACAAGTAATGAATTATTATTATTGCTCTTTTCTGTCCCATATTAATTGTCCATTTTTGAAAGTCACGATTATTTTCATATTTTTTTTATTGGCTACGCTTTTTGTATTAGAAACCAAAACACTCCTTTTTACTATAATTTTTGTTGTGTTATTCTCCTCATCAAATAAAAGATTTTGACTAATTTCGTAAATTGATGCAAGAAAAAGAAAAAACTATGCAAGAAGGTGTTGTAATTTTTAATCTGAAATTGGCATATGATTAAAAAAACAAATAATGGGACGGAAGGAGTATTTTTTTTTATGTTGGAAGAGTGATACTGATCAAAGATCCGAAGAAAATCAAATAAAGGATCAACCCCATCGTTCACCTCTCGTGGGGCTCAAACCCGCAACTTGCAAGAACAAAAATTGGGAACAAACTCACACTTTGCCGGCCTCAGATATCTATCTGAACTACGAATCACAAGTATTTTTTACAATGATTATTAAAGGTAATTAGCTGGGAATTATTTTGGACCAGTTTATGATGATTTCTAAGTTTACCATAAGAAGTTTTTCTTTGACAAAGGAAGATGTTGCTTGACCTTTAGGGCACTTAAGCTTCTTGAGTGTGGTTTGGTTTGGGTCCTTATCAACAATTCGTAGACCACGGCAACATCTGTAGCTGCAGAATGTTGCAGAAAAGTCCGTCTCTCTGTGTCTTTTTCACTGCTAATTAAGATAGGAATTCCTATCCTGTTTCTAATGTCATTTTCTAGCTTTATTTTCCAAATTGGAAATGGAATTTTGCACTAAGATTTTTACGTTAGCGATTGAAAGTTACAAAAAGGAACCGGTTTATTTTTCTATATATGTAATATAATTAGTACGTGTCCAAATTTAGATTAGACACTGTTTTTATCACGAGTTGTTGATCGTGCAAGTGACAATAATGTTTTGGAGAGAGAACAAATTAATTAGGTATAGAGCCGTTATGGTAATGGGTTAGAATCAATAAGAAATTAATTTATTCGATTCAGAAATTAATGGGCCTCCTTTATTAAAAAACTGAATTATGCTTTGGCATATATTTGAAGAGTCGAAGACTTGGATAAAAAAGGAAGAATATTATACCAAGTCTTTGAAAGAATTATGTTCATTTTGGATTCTGCTATATACATTTACCAAAAAAAGGTTCGGGTCGGAATATGAAAATCTTTTTATTCTATACTTGGTCCCCTTGTTAAAAAATTAAATTATGCTTTGGCATACATTTTGAGGACTGGAAGACTTGGAAAATGCAAGGAGAATATGCCAAAGATGACGTGAGAATTGAGTCAAGCTTTTAATTTTGTCTTAACAAAAAACACAAAGTTCAAGTGCCAAACTTGACTTCACCTTTTTGCTTTCTCTTCATATTATTGTTACTAAAAATATATGAGAAATGCTACGGTACACACCCTTCAAAAATTATTCCATATGAGATTTTGTGACTCAAAATATGAGATTTTGTGGCCAAGGGCGTACCGTATGCACCCTCATATGGGTAGTCAAAAAATCTCATATAAGTCCACAAAATCTCATATTTAAGTCCACAAAATATCATATGGTCAAATATGGTCAAACATGGTCAAATATGAGATTTAGTGACACAAATATGAGACATGTCACATCAATACATATAAGTCACAAAATCTCATATGACTAGTTACAAAATCTCATAATCTCATATTTGTGCCACAAATATGAGACATGTCACATTAATAAATGTCTCATATTTGTGTCACTAAATCTCATATGGGTCAAATATGAGATTTAGTGGGCACCAAATTGAGATTTTGTGACTTATAATGTATTGATGTGACATGTCTCATATTTGTGCCACTAAATCTCATATTTGTGCCACAAAATCTCATATGGATCAAATATGAGATTTAGTGGCACCAAATTGAGATTTTGTGACTTATATGTATTGATGTGACATGTCTCATATTTGTGCCACTAAATCTCATATTTGACCATATGAGATTTTGTGGACTTATATGAGATTTTCTGACTACCCGTATGAGGGTGCATACTGTACGCCCTTTCATACCCTTAGCCACAAAATCTCATATTTGAGTCACAAAATCTCATATGGAATAATTTTGGGGGGTGTGTACCGTAGCAACACTCAAAATATATACTACAACAATAATAGCAGTTTCTCACGAAACAGCGCCACCATGATGCTAAATTCTGGTTTCGTCACTGCATTAATAGAATATACACTTAAAACTTAGAGAAACGAAGCTTGATTTCATTTTTTATCATTGTGATCTATTAAAATTCTTTTTGCCGATTAAATGAAAATTTAGAAAAGATATTACAAGCGCGCGTTCATGCATATTACCACGAAATTTCCACAAAAATAAAGGTACTTAGACCAAATACTTGTTTAATTGATTGTGAACGAACCCATGTCATGGGACATGTCCACTGGCTATTTAACTTTTCTTTTTGAGGCCCTGCCTGCAATTCTTTCTCCAACATCAACTTTCTGGTCTTTAGTGCTACCCTGGTGGGAGTAATATCCCCAATATCCTGCTTAAAGGGGCATTCTCCATGGACGATATATAATATTGAAATCTCAATTTTATTGGCTCCCTTTTGGTTCAAAGAGGGTCCCCCAAATTCTCAAACTAGTTATGGTCCAAATTGTTAATCTGGACCTTAGCTTTGTTCCCATCTCTTGAATAATTTTATTTGTCTTTTGAGTATTTTATTTATTGATTTTCAATCGTCTCGACAGGAGAATTAAAAGAGAAAAAGTAAACTAAATTTTCAGCTTACTTTAACTACATTTTCAGCTTACTTTTTGTTTCATTGGTCTTTTGGGGAATTATGTTTGATGTGGCCCACAGTTTTGTTTGTCTCTTATTCCGATTCTTCTTCTGGAAAAAATTTGTGAAAGTAAAACTTTTGACAAAACGGTGAAATTTTTTACCGAGTACAAGACGCATTGCAATTTGCAATAAAAGATACTCCAACCGTCCCCAAATAATAGTGTAGTATTTCTTTTAGACTGTCATTTAAAAAGTGTCCATTAATTTTGAAAAGTTAATAATGGGTAAAAGTTTGTAAAATTACTATTTCGTACTTTTTAAAAGTTAATGGATAAAGAATTACTCCCTCCGTTCCTTTTATAGTGTGTACATTTACATTTTGGGCTATCCCTTAATAAGTGTGTGTTTTGAAAAGTTAGTGGATACATTTTCTATTTTGCCCTTAAAAGTAGATTCCTTTTTAAAAAGTTAGTGCATATTATTATATTGATAATGGTAAGTAATGGAAAGTAGATGTAAAAGTTGATGTGAGAGAAAAATAATTGGAATTCCCAGGTAATACACTTAAAAAGGGACGGAGGGAATAATAGGTAAAAGTGGAGGTAAAAGTCAGGTAAAAGTTATTGCGAAAGGTGTTAATGATGATGTTTCTTAATAAATTAGAATTACGAAGCTACACACTACTAAAAAGAGACGGAGTGAGGCCCCATTCCACTAACTCAAAAAGCCAAAAACCAGTTTTTTACACTTTTCGAGACATGTCATTCCATCACAATACATCACATAAAAAATCACAAAAAGCCAACATATTTTTCGAGCTCTCACATAAAAAAACCAAAAAACCCAAAAGCCTAAAAAACGGGTGATTTGGCAAATAAACATAAACATGTTTATTGGTTTATTCGTTTTGTCTTTATTCAATTTTTTTTCACAAATGTTAGTTTTGCGTCAAATTTTTATGGTTTATTGGTTTCTCTCGACGAGACGAATCTAAAGAGTATAAAATTATAGTCAAAACTAATTTTTTTTTAATGAAGCCAAAAATGCGTGGTTTATTGGTTTAATTTTGGCTTTATTCAAAAAATAATTAATTTTCACTATAATTTCATACTTGTTAGATTCGTCTCGTCGAGAGGAACCAATAAACCACAAAAAATTGATGCAAAACTAATAAATGTAAATTTTTTTTGAATAAAGAAAAAATGAATAAACCAAAAAACCAGTTTTTGGTTTATTTGCCAATAATGGATATGTATAACAAAGGCGTGTATTTGTAGAGACTAAAAGGTTTGTCCATGATGAGAAGTGCATGTAGAAGATACATGAAGGTGAATTTGTTATTTTTTCAGACATTGCGTTAGTATATCTGTAAATCTAAGTCACAATATAAACAGGATAAGTTGTTTGTCAGAGTCGAATCTAAGACCTCAGACCCATAAGAGGTTACACGAACAACCGAGCTAAGCCCATGGTCGAATTCTATCTGCAACCTGAAATCGGAAAAATAATTTGTGAAGTCAGATTAATAGATTTGAATACTTATATATTTCGGCTTCTCTAAAGAAAGATAATCAATGCCTTATTGTCTCAATATGCTTGATCACCATTTCTTCTTCTTCTTCTTCTTCTTCTTCCTTTCTTTTTCCTTTTTTTGTGTTGTGGGCCTTGTGGCCAGTCATTAATATCTTTTTCTCTCTCTTTATTTTTTAACCACCAACTAAAACTCAATGTACTCATTAGAGATAGCCCAACCCACATCAACTTATAGCCCAGTCCATTCCCACTCATTAAATAACCTGGCCCATCCTTTAGGCCTTGGGCTTGCTTTGTTGTTTTGTCTTCTCTCTTCTTGTTCAATAGTAATATTATTTCTTTGCTGATCAAACAAAAAAACCCGGCCCATTCAGACAGAGTACCATTTACACTTTTTTTTTTTTTTTCAACTTTATGAAATTTTGTTAGCTTTGCATCTAATTTTTAGGGATTGATTTTTTAAATTTTTTTTGGTACTTTAAGAATGTTTTTTCTGTTTTGCCTAATTTTATGAATTATTTGTTCACATCTTCAAAAGAAATTTTAAAAAGTTAAAAATCATGAACAAGAAGAATTAAAAACTTTCGCTAAGAACAAAAATAATCTAAATTTAGAGGGGGTGCCACTAACTCGATTTTTTTGGCTTTTTAGCTTTTTTATGTGAGAGCTCGAAATACGGACATGGGGTTCCTGGAGTGAGCCAAGTCACTACATCCCGTAGTGACCTCAATTGTGGGCCCTCTGAAATATTCATCTGAGACTGGAACCGTTCACTTTTTCATGAATGTTGAGCATATCATGGGTACAAAAAATTATGATTATCGGAGATGGGTAGAAACACAATTGAGACAAATTTGTCTTAAAGTGTATTCTCAAAATGATATTGGTCATCCATATAAATGCTATCCGAACATATGGCTACCAATATCCAATTGATTTGATTTTTTACATGAATGATCTACTCAACGTACCCAACAAATTGTAGGGTTCTGATCTCAAATACAGATTATAGAGGACCCACAATTGAGGTCACTGCGGAGATGTAGTGACCCAAGTCACTATGGGTACCCCAAATCCTTGAAATACGCGTTGGCTTTTTGTGATTTTTTATGTGATGTATTGTGAAGGGATGACCTGTCTCGAAAAGTGTAATAAGCTGATTTTTGGCTTTTTGAGTTAGTAGAACGGGGCCTTAGTGAACTTTTTCACTTCCCTTTGTTTCTTTTTGTTATTGGAATCTTTGGGCCCAGAATTTCGTTGTACCCACTAACGGGCCTATGATATTACATTGGGCTGCACCTGAAGGCTTAAGGTAGGTCTGGTCAAGACTGATAACAAGATTTTAAGGCCCAATAATCACTTAACAGCACCGCTGATTTTTAGTAGTTTGAGACGTGATTCAAAGACGAGTCCAAATTTGTTCACCCTCACCAAATGAGGGTGAACAAAACCCTCACTCTGATTGGTGAAAAGGGGGTGGGGTCCAACACAAAGTGATGTCATTCTTACCAAAAAGTGATGGGGTCCACCACAAAATGATATCATGTTTACCAAAAAGTGATGTGATTCCGTAGACCTCATATCCTTTCCACCAATCAAAGTGAGGGTTTTGTTCACCCTCATTAGGTGAGGGTGAACAAATTTGCACTCTTCAAAGATACTATGCGAATTATAAGGGTGAACAAATTTGCACTCTTCAAAGACACTATGCGAATTTTGTGACTGTGGGCAATAGTACGTAATTGAGACCATTACAAGCACTATTTCGTGCGACACGGACGGTGTTTTTTTATAAAATTGTATACAATGGATTTACTGAAATCATTTACTCCGTATCATTCGATGATGAAATATCCTCAACAGACAAATCCACGGCACATTTATAAACATTTCCTATAAAAGACTTACAAGCACATAATAAAGATTAGAATTATCAAGGAATGGAAGCTTTGGAGATTGAGTCGGATTCCACTGCTGCCATAGCTCTTATCAACGGAGACCACCCAAAGCATTCCCCACATCTGATCTTGATCAAGGAGTGCAAGGCTTTAATGGAGATAACCGGGTGTGGCCTTAAGCACACACTCCGTGAGGGCAACAAGGTAGCTGACAGACTCGCTAACATAGGGGCAGATCAAGAGGACAAGGTGGTATCGCATATTATCCCGATGGAAGAGATTATCCCACTCCTCGAGGCGGACATGCGAGGAGTGACTTTTGAGCGTCATTAGTTTCTGTTTTGTTTCCAGTGTACCAAAAAAAAAAAAAAAAGATTAGAATTAAATTTGTGAGCTCTATATACGTGAGATAGAGAGAACGGCCCATATACCGAAATTCATAGCCTCTTTTATGCATAATTTTTTTTTAACCCTATAGTAATGGGAGAGAAGCCAGTCGAAAAAGAAAAATCGCAACAAGTAGCCAATTTCTTAATTGAAATTGATCAATAACAAGCGGATTCCATGTCCAGAAGTATTTTTATAAAGTAGTAATTCATTCTTTTCACAATAATGAAGAAACGTATAACTACTTTATTTAAAGACTGGCGTTGCCATGTTGGTTTAACATTTCAAAGAACTGACATATTGTCATGTTAGTGAGTGTCAATGTCAACTTTATACATGAGCCAATTACATACACCTCCCGGTAGTGTTTGACAATTACAATGAATTTTGTTTTTCATTTCACAATATTAATTTTACTTTGCTTTCCCATATCAAAGTTGTCACCCGTTGTCTGGTCATAGAAAGTAATGGTTAATGTATATTGACCGTACTAACCATGGCTCCACCCTCCGTACCTACCTCAACCACCGTAGCTGTAATCTATATCCCCTAATCTGTCGTTGTTATGATATCGTCTATCGGCCACACAATTCTACGTAACCTCATCTAACTCACAACATTGCGGCTTGAGTGACCATGGATTTCAAAGCATGGACAGTGCGGCTTGAACAACATCTAATTAAAAGATTTTCGTTTGTTTCTATGAAAAACATTAATGACAATAAAATATTATTAGCTTAAATGTATATGTAGAGGTAAAACAAGGGAGAATAATGTATTTTCAAAAACTATTAAGAAGGTTTCTTCTTTTTTTTTTGAAAAGGCATCATGTCATTTCATAAGAAATGTTATCCGACAACGATTACATCAATAGACGGGATTGAAACCAAAACTACTAATAAGGAGGTGGAACCTATAATTTTGTTAGAAATTGCAGAGGATGTTCCTGTAATTTGACTCAGTTTTACCAATGTTGGGCACAATGTTAAACAAAAAGAATGCGACAAAGTCTTCGAGGGGCAATTTGTCATTGCTTGGTTGACATTATTATGCCCTCAATCACGGATGATAAATTTGGAGTTTAATATTGTCAAGGAACTTGAAGGAAGGTGCCTCTCTCTTTTTGCACATAATACTTTCAAGTTTTGTCTGCTCATTTCAAGTCTCTTTCTGGTGAGTTTCTTCTCAATGGGGGTCTATTCTTACTCACTTTACAGATATTAGATAGACATTTAAATTCAGGCACTAAAGTACTTTGTGTTTTTTTTTTTTTAATAAAGAGTTTCCCAATGAACTGGACTTATCTCTGCAGTTCCTTCCATAGACATTTTTACTGGTTTGTGTGAAGTGAGGTGGCCCTAATGACAAATCGCTGCCGATGAGAATCGAACCTGCGACCTTGGGTGGTAAGTCCACCGAGACAAGTCGATTAACCACTGCAACAACCCGTACGATAAGTATTTACAATACTTTGCTATATTTTTGGCACATATAAATTCTTTGGGGGCACTGACCTCAGGTTTCTGGTATGGGCATGCAACTCCTGCAAGATATATGATAAAGGAAATAAATAACAAAGTGATTTTTGTTTTTATCTAAGAGCTTTCAAAATTATCTCAACGGTTGATCTAACTTTAATTTTTGACGTGATCAAAGCTCGGAACGAGCTCCAAATAATAAATGGGTCAGATCATTAAATAACACCTGAAAAGGCAAAATTATCTAAGAGCTTTCGTTTTAATAATGGAGTAAACTAAGAGCTTTCGTTTCAAAATTATCTAAGAGATTTCGTTTTAATAATGGAGTAAACTTTTTTGAAAAGACTGTTTCCGGGGTATTGGAGTGATTCCAAAGCCAAAGCTCATCTGTTTTCTTTCATAGGTTTAGCTACTTGTGCCGACACATGATTCTCTGCTGAAAGATTTCATTACTAAGTGAATTTTAAACTAATATACACCTTAGAGGCGTCAGAGTTTAACTGTTTATGTCTCTGGATTTTCAGATTATTCCTATAAATTATATCCTTAATGAATGTAAGATTGAGAATTATGCGTATGTTGTTATCTGAATATAAACTTTATTTTTAAATGATGAGCCAAGCATTAAGACCTAAGGCTTTTGGAAAAAGCTACATATGTACCATGGCGTAGCTCACAACGAATATATAACTACATAGTAGTAGTATTTTTTTTGGTGTTACATAATTTTTTGATATAGTTACGAGTAGATTGACGTGCCCCGTAGAAAAATGAAGTTAGGCATATTTGGTGTTACCTATGAATTTTATGGTTAGCAACTTTTTTTGTTCACGAATTATGCATTTTTATATTTGCATTTGTTACGTACTTTTTAAATCATTTGATATGAATTCCTTTAGTGTTAGTTTATTATTATTCAAGTCAATTGCGAATAGGATCATATTATACACAAAGTTTAGTCAAAAAGTTATACCGTAGGCTTCTCCATTACGTTGAGATTATGTTTAGATTGATCTTGAATTTGTCGAACGGAAGAACAGAAGACAAGATAAATGAAAAAAATTATTGAGGATGAAAAAAGGAGGAAATGTAGACAAATATCCAACCCAAATTAAGTCCATGCTTTCCATCACCTACAGCATTTGAGAAACTAGCAGAATACATTAATTGCACACTTTTCAGAAGTTATTGCCCCTAACTTTTTCTTTATTAGTAGTTTATTTGGCCTTTTCTTGTTTGTTGAGCATGATTGGAAAATGTACTTGGTTGCTTTTTCAGCAAAAATGGGCACTCCTTTCACTGGGCCCATGCTCTTCAGCATCCAATGCGGGGATCACTCCATATATACTCTTTCATATACACCTCATGCACAACAGGTGTTGTACATCATTCGGGGCCGTTCGTTGTTCGGATGGATGGTTTAGATTTCATTTTGCATTCGAATCATTCGTTGTTGTGCGTGCAAGGTGAAATCTGGACCGTCCATCTGAGCAACGGATGGCCCGGATGGTACACACACCTTCTGTGCATGGTGCTGCACAGCAGCAACCCCAAATCCCTCCTCATGCGCTCAATTGTAGGTCTTCGTTCAATTTAATAGAGTAGAATGTGGATAAAAAAATCAGCTTAATTGGATCTTGATAACTACATAACTACATGAATAAGGGTATCCTTGTCAGCCTCAACAAAAATTGGACCAAATTTAACCTCAAAAACACATTTTATAAATTAGTAAGTTACTTTTTAAAAACCTCACAAAATCAGACTCTCTATTCTAATTTCACAATATTAAACAACTCTTTCTTTCTACTCCTACTCAAAAAAAAAAAAAAACACTACTCTATAAAGTCAAGAGAGAGAATTTATTAAACTATTTCTAACCTGTGAACAGTACCACGCATGATTTGCCGGGTTACTGTAGCAAAGTTTCAGATTTTGCAAATTTACAAAAAATTTGTTGAGTCTGATTTTAGGGTATTTTTTTCCTCTTTCACCCAACAAAATAACCATCAAGGGAATTTGTCTCCCCTGATGAGGATGCTCTAATGCGAATTACTTTGCTTTTTAAAATAGACACTGGAAAAAATTAAACTCACACCTCACAAATCACAATGCTTAACTTGAAAGGGGAAACAGCCTCACAATCCCCTTTGCTCTGGTTATGGTGGTTGATCTCTTGCTAACTTATTTTTTTTTAACGACAAAAAAGATTTAAGTAATCAAATACTCATTCTGTTCATTTTCAAGTGTGTTGCTTCGTAAATCAAATTTATTAAAAAAACATCATCATTATATCTTTCGCATCAATTTTTACCTTCTCTTTCCAAAATTATTTTCCACTTTTACCCATTAACTCTTTACCGACTTACTTTTCAAAAGGAGAAAATGATAATTGCCCAAACTTTTACCCATTAACTTTTACAAACACACACTTATTAAGGGAAAATCCAAAATGGAAATGTTGACACTAGAAATAGGATGGAGGGAGTATCAAAGACAAAAGATTAAAAGAGATAAGAGAAAACATCAAAAGGAGCGGCATCTCAACAAGGTGGCACCACATCTAAAGATAATCATATCCCTCTCGAGACCTAAATGATTGGAAGGCTCACAAGGAGACAACTAAATGATTGAAAGGCTGAAGGGAGACAACCAAGTAATCCAACAACAGAATCTATAGTCATAAACCTAAACCGCAACTATGTATCCCCATGCACCTACACTTAAACCAACACTAAACAATATGTGCCATCCCCACACCCAAACACCATAAACAAATAGATCCCAAACATAACAACAACAGAAGCAAATCAACCTCTCCTCCCACTGACAAAGACAAAACCAAAGAAAATCCATGATAATAAATCTAAATAAGCCTCAAAGCCTACCACTACACCCTTCTAACAAAAAAAATTGCAATCCCGAATATCTTTTACTCCATAAAAACAGCCTCCTCAAATCGAAATAGCCCGTTTCTCCTTATTCTTCACAACTTGGATCTTTTATTATTATTTTCTTCGAGGTGGGCAATATGGCTCACGACTTCATCATCGTCCTCGGCATAACCCAAATCCAAATTATTTATAATTTTTTTTTTTTTGAAGATGTTGACATAGAGATAGCTGCAATTGCCCTTCTGAATATGACCCGTTTTAGTTTTCGTTTGTTGTTGATCCTCAAGCCTCTCCTAATAACATGGCTATCAAGGGAGAGGGAGAGAGCAAAACCCCACGCCCAAATGGGTTCAACAATCTTTGTTGATAACTTATCACATCAAATCAAGAAAATTTGGGTATAAAATTTGTTTTCGAAATTTGGCAAAATTAGGGAAGTTTTCATACCCAACAAGAAGAGTAAAATCACAGGTCAGAGTTTTGGGTTTCTGAGTTCAACACCAATGGAGAAGCAACCCTCACGATAGCCAGAACAAACAATACATGGTGTGGGGATCACAAATTGCTAGTTAAAGTGGCAAGATTTCTGAGGAGAAAGGATAATCAAGGATTCAACAACCAGAATCCTTGTAGTACTAACCAAAGAAGCTTTTGAAATGGTCAAGATCGATCATCAAACATGGAGAAGGTTTGAAAACCCCGCAATTTAACATGAATAACGAAATTGGGAGAGCTTGGGATCGTAATTGCCACACAAGAGCTGGGAATCAAAGTTTGCATGAAGGCAAGTATAGATTAAAGATAACGAATTGAAAAGGGGCAAAGAAGTGTGGAGGAAAAAAGGGGTGATTGAAATAAGCGAACGAGGGGAGGAGCAAAATTGTGTTAAGTTAAAATCACAAGGGATGGAGGAAACTAGCAAAATTGTGCTTCAACCATCAGGTAATGGGTGGTTATATAGAAGTGCTATTGGAAGGGTTAAACGTCTAACCTCAGCCCACAAATTACTAGAAGTGTTCAGAAAAAAAAAGTGTATGGAGAATATTCACAAACCAGTAAGGGGAATATATATGATAGTAACATTTCCTCAGGAGAAGGAGAGAGACAGTTATTGGAGAGAAATGGATAGAAAACTAGTGCGAAGAGTTAAAACCATGGGCTGAAGAACCTGCACAAATTGAAAGATTTGTGTGGATAGAGTGTTATGGGATGCCTCTAAACGTGTGGAATGTGCCGACATTTCAAGCTATTTGAAGTAAGTGGGGGCAATTCACAGAGGTGGAAAAAGGAACCCTGAGAGAAGAGTCTTATGAAAAAGGTAAAATTCTTACTATGACTGAAAAAGATAAGAAAAATGAAGGCAAGATACAGTTGGTGGTTAGGGTTGAAGAGATGGATTTATTCAGAGTTATCATGCCAGAAGTGCTGGAAACCAAGCAAGGGTCCAATGTACAAAAAGATGAGGTGGACAAAAGAAATGTTGACAAGGATCACATGGTGGACAGGAAAGGCTAATCAAGTGGTGACAAGACATTAAAAGGGAATGAGGTAGCTGACAAGGATGCCAACATGAATGATGATGATGACAGCATAAAGGTGCATGCGAGGGAACGAATTAAAGAGCCAAGACAAGTAACAGTTAATGAACAACTAAAAGAGGCTGAAGAAATAATGAAGGTAGCTCCTATTTTCCAAGCACAAAGAGACCAATATTCCTCTATCCCAATAAAGTATAAGTTAGTTGATTTAGAAGGGGAGGAATCATTAATGAAGGAAGATTCAAAATCTACTCATGGGCTAGATTCAATAGTAGAAGATTCGGGTACCCCAATAAGGGAGACTTTGGTTGAAAACTCTCTTATCTAGTAAATAGCCCAAGAGACTGAAGATCAGTCAGGCGAGAGTAGTGAGGAAGAGTTACATCAAAAAGTGGAAGAGGAAACATGCATGGATTACGTGGAAAAACTAAAAGGAACAGAGAGGAATATGCTGATGTTGGATGGGCCAGTGTTACTAGGGTCAACCAATAACTGACGGGCATCTCAAGTTGCTAGCATTAACCTCCAAGATTTAAACCTAAGAGAAACCATGAAGGTTTTAAGGAATAGGATCTCACAGGAATGCACAAACTGAGCACCCCTATAACTTCCTCAACTGATCTTACTTTCCTCCTATTTCTCTTACGAGCCAATTTACTTAGAGCCAAAGACTTAACCAAATCGGGTTTGGGGTTGGATTGAGTACTCCAGCTAGAAATATCTGGTTGCCTCAAACTAGTGGCTAAACTAAATTTATTGGGTTATAGGCCCAACTTCATACAGCCGAAGGTTTTGTTCACCAAATTATCCTAACCCGGAAAGTTATCGGGGCTCATATTATTATTAATCAGCATCTCCGCTGAGCCCAAACTGATGCACAGTTGACTCCCTCCGTCCTCGTTTCTCTTAACTCTGTCCTTCCCAACACCATTAGCAGCCAAGCAATCAATTTTGTGCCATGTTTTGCCATTGAGGCACATTTGGAAGGTGAATCAATGGCTCTGCTCCCAATCAAATCTATCTACCTCGAAATCGTATTTTCCTCAAAAAATTATTATCAACTCGAATCTCACCCTATTTTGCCTCCTCGTCAGAGTAGTTTTCCGGCTATTGGTTGATACAGGGACACTGAATCTTCGAGATATACCGAATCACAAACTTTTCTTTAACCACTTTAATTGGAAATTTTTTACCTATTAACTCCAAGCAAATCGATTAATTAATGAAATTGAAGCAAGAGACAGTGATTTGAACCTTTCCAACAATGAAATCGAGTTCCTTAGTTTGTTACGTAATCGATGGACAATACCTCCGCCCACAAGTTCCCAAGTTTTAAGAAAGTAGCTCCACTCCAAGACTGAACAGGAACTCAGTAACAATTCAACCATACCACTCTTGATAATTCCGCAGTCAAGGATGGGTTCCATTTGTTCACATTTTCGAACCCTTTATTAATCCATCTTAACTTGCCTTCGGTAAAGATTAAATCCAGCTCAGAGATTGATTGGAATGTGAGAATATTCTTTTTCCCTCCCACACCTTAGACATGAATGTTAGGCTTACATGGCATCTCTCAGGGCATCCATTGAACTCAAAGACTTGAGAACACAAGCACATTTCTCCATAACCATTCAAGTGCAACCTCAGCCACCTTTATTGTGAGCTGGGAATTAACTATACAAGGTATCAATTTTCTAACAACGTCAGCAAAAGATAGAGTTCATTTGATAGTCTACTCTTTCTTAGAACCTCTACCAATATCCGGATGATAAGGTTTTTGAAAAACCTTAATCATGTTTAATTGCACCTTGGTTGTTGAACTCTACCAATTTCACAGATATAGTATTCTTCATGAATCGGCTGTCATTCGCCTTTACGATAGCAACATCTGTGGATGTTGGACAATCGTATCACATAGAGCCGAATCTTCTCCAGGAGTTCTTACCTCCTTTATTAGGAATAAAAACATCTTTCACAATACCAAAAAAATTTCCTGAACGAATGACTATCAACCTTATCTGCCAAATTATAAAAAAAATAGCGTGATAATACACGCTATAAAACCACATCAAAACACAGATAAACTGATGATATGGAACCCAACCTCCAATAATACCACCAACAATAATACGCAATCCAGCCGGTCGAGGACATGGAGAAATACCTTAACAGTACCGGAGACGGAGAATAATGGAGGTGGCGAAGGCTACCATGAACAAGACTAATGAAAATTTGAATAGAAACAAGGGTTGCAGGGTAGAGCAAACGTATATCTGCGACAAGATCAAGAAATGGTGGCAACAGATTGCGATCTGTTGGGTGGAGGAGTATAAATCACACACTTTTGCTGTATGAAACTCTGATAGAGAATTGAACAAACACTCACTTTTATTGATGTATTTCTCTTACTCCACACTTGATGATTTTACAAATGAATTACACGCCTATTTATAGGCTAAACAAGATAATAAGAACAAATACAAGATAGGCTCTTATTTATGAGCGAATCACAAATACAATCACGTAAGTAGAAAAAATCTCAGCCTGATATTTGAACAGTAGCCCACGTTTTTGTTAAGGGCTGCTGAGAGCCAAGTTGCTCAAGTTTAACTTTTCTTCATCCCCCCTTAAACTTGAGTCTCGGGGATTCTTCATTCCGAGCATTGTCTTCATCTTGACGAAGGTGTCTTGTTTGAGGGGCTTCGTGAAAATATCAGCAGCCTGGTCATAGGTCCTGCAAGAAACTAGCTCCACTTCTTTTGCTTTCACGTGCTCTCTGATGAAATGGTAGCGCGTGTCAATATGCTTGCTCCTTTCGTGATGCACTGGGTTCTTTGCTAATGCAATTGCGGAGCGGTTGTTGACATAGATCTCCGTGGGATTTTCTTGAGAAATTCCCAAATGATTCAGCATATTGCGGACCCATATAGCATGACACACAGCTGAGCTGGCTGCGACATACTCAACTTCACAAGACGATAGCGTCACTATCGCTTGTTTCTTCGATGACCATGTAAAGGCTGTATCTCCAAGAAAGAAAGTAAATCCGGTAGTGCTCTTTCTTTCATCCAAGTCTCTTCCCCAATCACTATCTGAATAGCCGCATAGTCTGAAGTCTTCAGTAGTTGTATAAAACAGTCCATCATTGATTGTACCTTTGACATAGCGCAAAATCCGCTTAGCTGCATTCAGATGGGATTGGTCAGGTATCTCCATGTATCGGCTGATAAGACCAACGCCATATAGTATGTCTGGTCTTGTGCATGTCAGGTAGCGAAGGCTTCCTACCAGACTCTTGAAATATGTCGGATCAACATTACCGACCTCGCTCTTTCTGAGTTCCACTCCACTTT
>JAXBDA010002588.1:0-41270 GCA_036023075.1 Gaultheria prostrata | reverse complement strand
TGATTCGGGCGCCGAAGGAAATTGGTTTTTCCTTGAGTTTGATTCTCAGTACTTTTGAAGATTTCTGGAGTTGAGTAGGAGAATTTTACACCATATATCTCTTCTTTACGGTCTCTGGTATCGTAAACCCGTTTTTTTTCAAATGAGGGAGAGGGATCGGTTTTTATAGCCGCTGAGGTTACCCACGAAATCAGGCAAGAGATTTTTATCATCATGATATTCCCCGGCGCGGGGAATATATTCTTCTGCACGAATCTCTGAACCCGGATTTTCAGACAAGACAGGTAACAGACAGAGCCGGCCGGTTCTCAAAGAGAGCCGTCCGGTCCTGACATCAAAGCCGTCCGGTCTTTGTAAGGGACAAAGGCCGCCCGGTCTAGGTTTTAAAGCCGTCCGGTCTTCTACTCCTCATTTCTGAAAATTCTTTGTTGTTTCTTTCAAATGGTTTTAAAGGCGCGACCGATCATTTCAAGGTATTCTACATATTTTCATTTATTCATCATCGGGGAGACGCATGATCAAAATTAGGGTGTCTACAATAAGATTGACAAATAGCAAGTAAACCACCAAGCATATCATTTGATTATAGCAACCGAATAATAACACTTCACGCGTTACTCACGCATCCTTTTACGGTACAACATTTAGATAACAATTTATCGAACTTCCCTCTTACCACGTTGTAAACCACAATATCATTATTCATCAACTTGATCTTCCGTATGTTTACTAGTGGGCTAGTCATTCGTATCCAACAATCATCACAAAGCCCATCTCTACAATATCATAATTTCACATGAGCAAAGATTGTAAAATATATGTTCTCTTCCGTTGTCTCATTTACTCAATCAGCTTTCAACATATATTTTTGTTTCCTTCCTAGTAGCCACGATTTCATTATGTTTGTTAAGTCGAAAACATTCCAGCATCCTCTTCAATTTCACCAAGTACATCCATCAACTCACACTAGTCAAAATCAAATATTCAACGCGTACTTAATAAAGAATATTCGTCACAAGACCAAGCACTTCCAAAGCATCCACCATATTTAATGTGTCCGTATGTACTAAACGTACCCACATATGACCAATGCTAAATGCACATGAAAAGAATGAACAAGGATATCACATAAAGAAGTATAAAACTTATAAGAAACTCATAGGATGGATTATATCTAATAAGTTTGTCAAAAATCTCCAACAAGTACAACACGTGTTGAAAATCGTATCCAAGTGTCCAATTAACTCATCGTTTAATTCCTATTCATTTCCGACCATATCTTGTGTCTACATTCAACCATTTTCATACTTTAAACCATCCATTTCATTAGTTCATCAATTTAATCTTGAGGATATAGAGATCATTTTCTGAGTCTTTTGGGCCTCGTGGAAACCTTCCTAGCGACTCACCGAGTGGTGGTCCTAGTGCAACAACTTACATCTTATTCAACTTCTCATTAAATATACCTTCATCTCATTGTACTCGATACGTACCCGACACGTCACGTGTGTCCAAAATACTCATACATCATGTATCTCATTTCATATACTCCAGGCATAACATGAAGGCCCCGTGTCATTCCGGGCATACCCTTTCGGGCCCCGTGTCACATTATCACATTCTCATTATCATTATACGTTCACCTCAATTCACATACGTGTCATCGTACATTCACACTCATTGATCTCTTTCAAACGGTTTCATGTATCCGTTAATCAACATTAACTTCACCTCAAAAACTGCTACTTTCTAGAAGAAACCAAGGCACAACCCTTACACATTTTCGAAGGTATACGAGTCTAGTTTTCGAATCAAAAGGCGAATTGGAATTTCAAGCTTCCTAGACAAAATTATAGTCATTCCCGTAAGATGCGACAGTGCTGTCAGCACTGCGAATTTACTACCACAGTCCGATAAAACATTTCTTATATTTTCTGTACTTGAAATCTCTCTCTGAAAATTTTACACAATTTAGTAGACTCAATAATAAACCCACAGTAAAAATATCAAAACTTTCCAAGCTGTCCAGGTAACCCAAATAATTTTGGAGAAATCCAATTGTGAGCAAAATTGACAACAGAACAACCTCGTGTTCAAAAATCCATTAAAAATCGTATACTCATTCTTTTCTAGTGATTCCAACACTAAAACATAGCTAACTTATGTTTAATACCCATGAGGACCCATAACCAATAAACTTGTTAACTATCACGAAATTAACAGGATACGTAGTCCCCTACAATCTGCCCAGATTTCCAGATTTCCAAAACGCAGTTTAGTGCAAGAATTGTTTAGAAATAATCTCTTCATATTTTGCTCTAATTTTTGGACACAACCTGTTATACTCATATATGTACCTTACATAAAAATTTCAGAAAATAAAGAGATAATCTACCAGGTCTAACACACCAAAAACCAAATACCACAAAACCCAGATTCTGCAGAACAGTGAAACAGAGCACAGCTCAGTGCATGATTTTTCCAGACTTCGTTTCAAGGAATTTCGATCTGAAATTTTTACACAACGCATACAACCCATAGGGGAACATCCCATAAAGGTTTTGTAAAATTTGGAGGTATACAACCTGGTCTAAAAATTCGTGGGTGTAGGGTACGAATTCAACCTTTTTCTGTGACAGATTATATAAACAAGCACAAACACATGGAGAGAGATAAGAAACCCCTGCTTGTATGAGTTTTGAGCAAAACTCCCAAATCCAAGCAAACCCTAGCTTCTTTTACTTTGAATCTCACCAAAAATCAGCCTCTTCAAGCTCTAGCATGTAAACTCCGGGTCTAAACAGTGCAAAAATGAAGGATTTGAGGTGGGTTTTGTGAAGATTTGAGTGTGAATGAAGAAAATCAAGAGAGGGAGAGGAAAGGGGAGGGCCGGCCACCATGGGAGGGGAGAAAATCTGATCCTCTCTCTCTCTCTCCTTCCTTTCTTCTTTCTTTTCTTCTTTCTTTTCTTTCTTTTCTTCTCTTTCTCTTTCTCTCATTCTTTCACAGACACAAAGGGGAAAGAGGGGACAAAAATCAAAAGGGGACACATGGAAATGAGAGAGTGTCGGGCAAGCTTCCCCCAAAACGAGGAAGGTTAAGGCAGTACAATTTGCTCTGAGCGGTGTTCGAACTGTCCGGACTTCGATCTCAGAAAAATACCAAAATATTTGTACTGACTTAGAAAATCGTGGGGAACGTCACCGTGCGCTCAGAATTGCTAAGAAAAATCTCAAAAGTTGGGCACGCATTACGATGCTCTCGCCAAGTAACAGTATGGAGTTGATCCGGGTTCCACAATCGTAATAGTCAAGCTCGAGTCGCCAGAATTTTTTTTTTTTAAATTAAATTTATTTCACATGAACCCCTAAGTTAACCTTTTAAAACATTTCCCCACAGTTCCCCAACTCTAACCAAAATGAAATAATAAAAAAAAATATACACAAATTTCCGGGTCTTTACAGTAGGAGTGTTCTTGTTTTTGCCAATGGTTATGTACTGATGGTATGAACAGATTAAATTAAATGATGTTGTACATGCAATCTATTTACATGAATGAAGTGTTATGCATGATGCAAGATTGCCCCAATTTTTTGATTTTGCTGAATATGTTCAAGATTTTGAAAACAACGGCCGGGCCAAGGTTGCCTACGTATCCCCGTGGAGAGGAATCAGGCCGTGACGTAGTTCGGGACTGCAATTTTAGGCTTTTGAAGTTTTTTGCAAAAAGATGTCTTTTTTTCATAGAAGTGTCACTGCAGGAGTGATACAAAAGGGTTCCGGTAGACGGAAAAACAGACTCGATAAGCGAAGTACAGGCTATTACAAACACGATAATTAGCCAGTACTAAAAACAACAACAGACTCAATAAGCGACTGCAACAAAGATTACAGACTTGACGAACAAGCAGCACTCAGACTCGGCAACTGATGCTGGCTTTATTCCAAAAAGGCCCTTTGATGGCTTGATTAGATCTGGTGGTTGGCACACTTTCACTGATTCAGATTGTAACTTCATGGGATGGGATGAGTTGGAGTAACTGGGCTGGATGGTGAACTGGCTTCACCAACTTTCTTCTTCCCTTTGCGGGTCTTGACTTCCTCTTCCTCCTGCTGCTTTTCCCAGGCGTACTGTTCTTCGAGTTGCTTTGGTGACATGCCATCATTGTTACGGAGGCATTCTTCATAGCATTCATCATAGTCACATACATCCCAGTATTTGTGAACAGTGACTGGGTCAGCAAAGTAGTACACAGGCTTGCCCTCCTCCTCATGGTATTTGATTGGAGGCATGACACAAAAGTCGTCATCCTCCTCGTACATAACAGTGATTTTGTCTGGGAGCATCCTTGGGCTGCTGTCTGGAGTGATGTAAAACTTCCAACCTGAGTGGCTTTCAATGTCATCCCATTGGTTTGGTACATTTGACGGCTTGAGTTTATGGATCGGATCGACCCGTTTGTATTTGTACCTAGAATCACTTACATTAGCACTGAATTTGAGTCTAGCACTGACTCCGAGACAATACATTCTCCCAGAATTTCATGACAAGCCATCTGTTTGCATACCGGAAAGCTTCGGTATCAATCAAGTCGAAGAGGTAGCAACCTGAGCTGACCCTCTGGATGCAGTTTCACTTTTTGATCGGGGGAGAAAAAGGGTGCTTTGCTACTGTAGAAAATTGCATTTTTCATTTAGAAATCCTTTTGAAAGATTTATCATGTATCTCTTACCAAAGTTAACGTCGTGGAACGTATCGGGGAATGTTCACGGCATTACTTTCAGAGACGAGAACAAAATCAAAACTCCGTTCAATATATATTAATTACTTCCAAAATCTCACACGAAAAACCCATTTCAGAGAAACCCAGAGTCCATAAGTTCCCAAGCCTCACGGTCCGTAAAGTTTCTATTCCAGAGAGTTTGTTCCGAAGGTATACCCATTTGTTTCTAAACGAATATTCACATTCTTTAGGGGATTTTGTCGAATTCAGGATGGTCTAATACTTCCTCTGAATTCGGTGAACTTACTATTCATCAAACGAAATAACTTGCGGGTTAATCTGGTCTCTGGAGCAATAACGAGAACACAACCGATGTGTTTTTTTGCTGTTTGCTCAATTGGGAGGTACATTCTTAATCATTCCAATGATTTTCAATTCAAAGAACTGAAAAAAGCATCCCATTTTTACTCTGATCAGAAAATAATGTTTTGGAAAAATTCACTATTGAGACGCCGTACGGCATTGAAGGTGGCACCGCGCGGTGTACTTTTGGACGCCGTACGACATCAGTGGCAAAAGGTTTTTCAATGCTCTGTTTTTCTAAACCGATGCTGTTTTTTGTTGAAAAGCCACTAAAGGGTTATTACAGTATCCCTCTTATACTTTATAATAATGCAAATGGATCCCCTCACTCTTTTATTATTTCAATTAAATGTTTATTTATATTTTAAACGTTCTTATTGTATTAATTGTTTCATTAACATGTCATTTTGTTGCAATTACCCGACTTGTTGTTATTATTCTTTAGAATAATCATTTTATTCGTTTATATGAATAAAGTTTTCAATAAAATATTTTCAGAAAAATCCCACAAATATTTAGTAGAGACTGGAAAATTCCGGGCACTCGGGGTGCATTTTTTAAACAAAACCTTCCCCGCGGGTAACCTAGCTCCTGAACCCAAATCTCTATTTTTCACAGACCAAACCCTTTTTCAGCGGCACAAGAGTCATTATTTTTCTAAACGGTTTCTCGGGTACCTAACATTTTCCAAAAATTAAACCCCGGGTGGCGACTCTAAATTTTCTTTTTCCCAGATCGCCCCTTTTTCAAAACACATTCAAAAAGCAAAAAGTGGCACCGTCCACAAAATGGCGACTCTGCTAGGGACTCCTCATCATGGTATTTGATTGGAGGCATGACACAGAAGTCGTCATCCTCCTCGTACATAACCGTGATTTTGTCTGGGAGCATCCTTGGGCTGCTGTCTGGAGTTATGTAAAACTTCCAGCCTGAGTGGCTTTCAATGTCATCCCATTGGTTTGGTACATCTGACGGCTTGAGTTCAGGGATCGGATCGACCCTTTTGTACAGCTTGTCTCCTCCAGAGGTTTTCTGCTCAGGCTTGCACTCCTCAACAATCCAGGTAGGAGTGTTGTGGCGAGTGGTAAAGGTAGACTTGAGCCTGTTGTTGCATGATTGGTCAGCCATTGCTCTGACAAAAAAGTACTGATTTCACTTTTGGGAAAAAGGCAGGGCCTAATTGTAGTGATTTTTGAAAAATGGAATTTTGAAATATCCAGCATAAACAGAGATTGTTGGGGGTAATCTCTTGGGGAGTGAAGTGACAATCTAGGGCCAATCTATTTAGTGTATGCATGCAAAATGAGAGCAGTATATATAAAAGGCAGTAAGCAGGTAGCATGGAATGTGCGAAAAGCAGTAAACGGGCAGCATGCTGACAGGATATGGAGAAACAGTAAACACGCAGCAGAATATATCACATAATCCTACCCTGTGGGTCCTGTCGTAGGGTGGAAGGTTCTACGGTTATCTATATGCAAAGGCCGATTTTGGTTTGGGGGGGTTCCCTAGACTAGAGCCAATATTTGCCTCCCCTTTGCACAGAATACTGACGTGGCAAGGGTAATAACGGCAGGCTGACTCATCATTGTCCAAGGTTGTCGAGAATCCTGGGATGTCCTAACACCAGCAAGCTGGGTAGGGTAACCAGGACGCAGCGGCGGGGCTAGTAACCATGCACGTGCAATGCAAAAGTTTAAGAATAAAATCTTTTAAAAAATCCCACAAATATTTTTCAAGTTTGGCTCGCTTTTTAAATTAATCAAAACTTTGAAATTTTACACAGGCAAATAACCGGGAAAGCTCCAATCTGGATTGATCGGGCTCTCACCCTGACATCATTCCTTTCTTTGACAACACGAAGCATGTACGTTGTGTTAAGCTTTCAAGGGTCAGTTTACAAGTGTAAAATGTCAAAATAAAAATTAATTTAAAAAAAATATCGCTCCCCAGCAGAGTTGCCATTTTGTGGATGGTCGGGGCCCACGCGCTGGTTTGTTTTGAAAAAGAGGCGAACTTAGGGAAAAAATAAAATTTTAGAGTCGCCACCCGGGGTTTAATTTTTGGAAAATGTTAGGTACCCGAGGAACCGTTTAGAAAAATAAATATGACTCTAGTGCCACTGAAAAAGGGTTTGGTCTGCGAAAAATAGAGATTTGGGTTCGGGAGCCAGGTTACCCGCGGGGAAGGTTTTCTTTGAAAAATGCACCCTGCGTGCCCGGAATTTTTCGGTCTTTACTAAATATTTTTGGGATTTTTATGAAAAGATTTTATTAAAAACTTTATTTCACATAAACAGTTTACAAATAAATAAAGTAGAAGGAGAATGACATATTAAAGATACAAATAACGATAATAAATCACTTATGGAACAAATTAACAAGAAACAATAATGAACGAGGATGATATTGCAAGAATTAAAAGTTAAAGGGGGTTACTGTAATAAACCCGACTGTAAGTTGTTTAGAAAACAGAGCCTCAGAATCACAAAAAAAGAGCATCAAAATTCGATTTCTCCCCTGATGTCGTACGGCATGCCAGACAGCACCGCACGGTTTGAAAGCTGACACCGCACGGTGTCACTGTGTAAACGTTTTTCAAAATTTATTTTCTGATCGGGGGAGAAATAGGGTGCTTTGCTACTGTAGAAAATTGCATTTTTCATTTAGAAATCCTTTTGAAAGATTTATCATGTATCTCTTACCAAAGTTAACGTCGTGGAACATATCGGGGAATGTTCACGACATTACTTTCAGAGACGAGAACAACCCACGGGCTGCAAAGTTTGTTGAAAGAACTTGGTTTTGCTAGGCTTAGGGGAGGTATGGAACCACCCTAAACCTGAAAAACCTCCCCTCAGAAGCGTGGAGATCGATCAAAATACTTAGTATACCTTCGGAGCGGGAATGAACTTTCGGTTTGCAACACCTGGTAGACGTCAGGTATGGTTTTTTGAGTGATTTTGAGAAGGGTAATGACGATTTGGAGAATTGGCTGGCTATGGCAACTGGTTTCAGTGAGTGAGATGATTTTTTTTTCAGTCGATTCGTGGGTGAGTCTGTAGCTAGCCGAAATTGTTCAGCGGAGGTGGGTATATATAGGCAAGGGGATGTCGTACCTCTCTCCCAAAGTTGAGATTCGTACGCTAGAATGATGGGTTTTTTTCCATGTTACGCGAATGAAACTGAGCTGCTGGGCAACCCAGAAATCACGGTGATGGGACAAAGATACCGTGCGGTGTGCAAGGTGGTGCCGCACGGTGCAATTATGGAGGCCGTACGGTGTCAATGGAATTTTAGACCGTATGGTTCTAGGAAGAAAGCCATACGGTTCAGGTGATTTTGGGATTTTGGCTCTTTTGGTTTGTTTGACCCAAGGGACCGCTCCAAGGTATATTCCGTGCTCTTTCATCATCGGGGATGCGCAAGTCATCAAAATTGGGGTGTCTACAAATAACGAAACGTGAACAAAGGAAGAAGGCAAAGCGTAAGGCTTTGGTAGCAGTCCTATGTCTCATGAGAGTAATCAATACTACTCTCATGCTTTACATGTTAATTATGGACTTGATTGCCGAAAGGGTTTGACGAAGGACCCATATTGATTTGAATCCTAATGCTTACTAAAACCAAGTTGACGCACTTAATAGGCATACATTCATGAGGTTGTGCCATTTACTAGTGGAAAGAGGCTTACGGAACTCTAGGAACGTCACACTTGTGGAGAAATTTGCCATATTTTTGTGGATCCTCACGTACCATAACAAGAATAGTGTAGACACCCCAATTTTGATGACTTGTGCATCCCCAATGATGAAAAAGCACACGAAATATACCTTGAAACGGTCCCTTAGGTCAAATAGGTCAAAAGAACCAAAATCTCTAAATCACTTGAACCGTACGGCTTTCTTCTTAGAACCGTACCGCCCAAAATCCCTTGAAACCGTATGGCTTTCATCATTGAACTGCACGGCCCTATCTTCTACACCGTATGGCACCATGTGTCGAATCCCATGATTCCCGCGTTCGTTCCAGCAACTCACAACAATGGCATGATACGCTAAACCCCTATACCCGTAGCTCGCAATTCTTGCATATGAATCTTCCCCATGGAAGAGGAGTACGGCATCTCATCTATATAAACCAACTCTCTCGCACAAATTAAAGAGAGCTTTTTGCCCCGACATACGTACCACTCGAAACCAAAAACTATACTGTGAAATCTTTGCCTCTCAAAACCTTGCCATTCCCAGTCACTGCATTCTCATAATCCAAAAAAGCCACCTTGTTCGACAAACCCGAAAGCCCAAGATCCTCACTCACGATTCAACTGGTTCGTTTTCAAGGTATAATTTGCATCTCCTGGTTCTAAAATCAAGCCTGAGGGGATCTTTTGTTGTATTTAGAGGGGTTCTACACCTCCTCTGGATTCAACAAAATGAACTATTCATTAAACGGAATAACTCGCGGGTCATTCTAGTCTCTGGAGTAATGACGGGAATGCGCTTGATGTATTTCCTGGCATTTGCTCGATTGGGAGATATATTCTTAATCATCCAAAAGGATTTTTGATTTAAAAATCACGTTTTTATACTAAGGAAATGATCTCATTTTGATTCTGATCCGTCACCAAAATTTAAAAAAAATGTTCAGACAAAGGCATCGTACGGCTTTAATAGTAGCACCGCGCGGTGCATATGTCTACACCGTACGGCATCCATATCAAAATGAGATTTTGATACTCTGTTTCTTAAAAAACTTACAACGGGATTATTACGGTCGTCCCCTTGAGTTTACTATTTTTGCTGTTTTGTCCCTGTAGTTTGTTATTTCATGTCAATTTATGCCTTGTGAAGTTTGTCATCATTATTTAATATGTCATTTCTCTTTATTTTCATTTTATAAACTGTTTATGTGAATAAAGTTTTTAATAAAATCTTTTCAGAAAAATCCCACAAATATTTAGTAGAGACCGAAAAATTCCGGGCACGCGGGGTGCATTTTTCAAACAAAACCTTTGATAAGCCCGAAATATTGACACATAGAATCCATATATCGCCTATTGTTAGTCCTTTATGATGCTTAATTATATATGATTGTTATCTTTTCGGTAATTTACGTTGATTCATTTATTTGCAGAAAAAAAAGATAATACCTTATATCTAAGCCGTCGGATTAAAAAAGCCCAATGTCAACGCAGAGCCCGAGTTGGCAACAGGAGCATAGCCCAAGTTTTAATTTCGTTCACATAATTTGAGGCTATGATATGAAAAACACAAAAATTGGATTCTACTTGCTCCCAAAGCAAAGTCCGTAATTAAAATTAATTCAAGAGTTGAACAAGCCTATAATAGAAGACGAAGGCGAGAAGCACCCAGTGAAATTGCTGATGGACGTGTATAATGGGCAACCAAAAAATGGGCTACTTATTATAGTACATGCATGATGGTACTGTAACGCCCTTGATTTTGGGAACGTTATATTTATTATAGAAATAATAAATAAGTCTTACAACAAGTTTCCACCTTGGAAATTACATAATTCTCCTTGCTAATACATTTATTCAAAACAGGTTCAACTAGGGTTTCTCTACTTCTTTGCACTGCCGTCAGCCCTTGCGGTGTCCTGTCCAGCTCCATAAGCTCCTAAGCTGTAGTACTCCTCTTGTTCATCTCTATAGTCTGACATAATACGTCAGAGTCGCAGAGCAACATCATGGTATTATGCCAGGGTTACACAAATGCAACACCTGTGAGCGAAAACGCCCAACAATAACTCTACCCAAATCCCAACTAGCAATTCTAGAACAATATATAAAGGCTCGAAAGTAATAACATGAGTTTATCCAAAAACAGTTTTAAATATAACAGTGTCAGTGTAAATATGCTTGTGTCAATGCCAATCAGAGTAACGTGGTGGTAATCGTGGGTCTCGTACCATTTCTCATTTTTCATCATAAGCATTCTTCTTCAAATTTCATCATTTCAATTATCATAATCATCTCAGTCATCTCACATCACTCGAAAGTTATTGGCCCGTCTTTCACCAACCTTTCCGCTCGAGGTTCAGGTTGCCTTGTATCACGGAACCTCAATAGCATGATACAAAGCCCATCCACCCCGCGTCTCACACGAACATAGTTTCAACTGTATCGTATCACGGAACCTCATCAGCATGATACAATCCAGTCACCTTGTACCATGGAACCTCAACAACATGATACAAAGCCTTATCCACTATGCGACTCACACGAACATAGTTTCAATCGTATCATATCACGGAACCTCATCAGCATGATACAACCCGACCACCTTGTACCATGAAACCTCAGCAACATGATACAAAGCTTTATCCACTATGTTGTTGTACGCGCTTAGCCCTTACCACATCACGGAACCTCAACAGCATGAAGGGCGGTACTATAGCGGCACTTCCGTATTCCTTAGCCCTAACCACATCACGGAACCTCAACAGCATGAAGGGCGGTGCTACGCGACAGTACCGTTTTCAGATTCTCCATTTTCATTCTCATCTCGTTTTTATTCTCTTCTCGTTTCTCGTGTCAACTATTCATCTCGATATTCGTGTTGGGTAAATCTCGTATCGTGTCGTGTGTCTGAAAATCTCTTTTCGTAAAAATACAACTTTCTCGTAAATCGTGTTTCAAAAATAAATTTCGTAAATCGTGTTTCAAAAATCAGCGTTTCCTCGTAAAAATGTATTTATCTAAAATTCAGTATTTTCTCGTAAAATGTGTCACTTAAAATCAGCGTTTTCTCGTAAAACCTGTTTCTCCATAATTCAATATTTCCTCGTAAAACATGTCTCTCAATATATCGTTTCTCTTTTGGCGACCTTCTCTCAACAATAGAATAACCAAGAAAGTCCCAGGCAGAGGGGGTCGGAGTATCCAGTTAATATCACCCATCCTCTTTCTAGACAGACTTTCAAGGGTGTTAGCCTTGGGTCATTCCACAGTCTCAAGTCAGTCATAAAACATTTTCTTTATTTCCCAAAAATATTCCACGGAGTCTTTTTCAGAAAATTCTCATTTGCCGATAATTTCGTCTTTTCAAAAAGTAACCGTTCGCGTATTTTTCCAAAAATCAATCGGACATTATAACTGCGTAAATTTGAAATATCATTTTCCATTCGGGCATTATAACGACTGCGTAAGTTCGAAAAAGTATTTTTAGAATCATAACACTTTTCTTTCTCCGAAACCGTAAAGCTACTAACTTTTATTTTTAAACCGAGCATTATAACATTACTAAAAATTAATCTTGCGCTAAAATAACTAGTAGAAATTTAGATAAAGATTATTACCGTAATTCCGAGATTAATCGGAAGCAGAAAAAGCTAACGGTAGACGGGCGGAGTAACGGCGTCGAAAAGAAAGTAGGCTTTCTTAGAAACGCCGGAGGGTATGCTGGAACTTCTAAACTAAGATCTAGGGGCGGCTTTGGAGGGTGGAGAGTGGTGGTGGAGGTTGAGTTTCATGAAGAACACTCAAGAACTATGAAGAAGTTGGAGACTTTTCTACCAAAACTACTAAGAAAGCTTGCAAGAACTATGAGAGTGAGAAGAGTGGAGGTGTGAGATTTCTATGGGAAGTGAGGTGCTATTTATAGGCAAAGCATGGAGCTCCTCTCCCTCCCCATAATGGCCGGCCCTCCCTTGGGGCAATTTCCTCCATTTAATGGAGGAATAAAGTCTAGATTTTGTAGGATTTTGGGGGACAAAAATCTATAGGTTTTATAGGCATGTGTCTATTGTTTCCATAGGTAAAATCCCACTAGATGTGCTAGGAAGTTTCTAGGAAGTTGCTTGGTAAAATCTAGTCACTTTTTACAGTGTCGAAATACGCGACTAACTACATTTCCGGTACTAGTTTGCACTGCAATTGAACATGAGGCTAATAAGGGCTAAGATATGATCTTATGACGCAATCTTATCTTATGACGCGTAATAAATGAGGGAATATATTCTCCCTAGGTTAATAATGGCTAGTCTAATAATGCAGGAGTGACTACGGGTCTTTCCGGTGTAATTTCTACGCGATAGGCTAGTTTCTGGACTAATTTGTACTGCAAAGGGACATGAGGCTATTAAAGTACCATATCTATAGGCGTGTCATCAAATCTTAGGCGCGTCATGCTATGCCAATAATGCAAGGGAAATAATGTGACTACGAGTCCGTTCTGTTCACTTTCTACGCGACTAGCTACACTACCGGAGTAAATTGCACTGTGGAGAGATAAAGGCTATGAGGCTACCATATCTATAGGTGTGTCATGAGCTCCCTAGGTGCGTCATGCTATAACTAGGTGCGTCATGCTATGAATAGGCGCGTCATGCTATAAGCACATGGTATTCATCTAGTCAAGTTTCGCAGTGTAGGTTCTACGCGACTTCGCAATCTTCCGGAACAAAATGTACTGATAATTGGTGGGAAGTCAATAGCTAGTAAATCTAGGCGCGACAGTGGGTAGATTGTGTCTCTCTGAGAGAGACAACACACTAAATGGCTAGATATGCCATAATTGGAAAGTCAAAATTGGGGGATTTGGTCAAAATTGGAAATGGGCCAATTGGACTCTCCCTCTCTCTCTCTCTCTCTCTCTCTCTCTCTCTATCTCTCTCACGGCCTCTCTCTCTCTCTATCATATTATCCTTGGCATGTGTACGAAATTACGCGGACGGATACATTAAATAAATCGATCGACGATTAAATAATTTGGCGAGAAAATTTATTATTATAAAAAAATATATAATTCGAATTTTTTATTTATAAAAATTCGGGTTATTACAACAATTGAATTAAATAAATAAAAAAATTCCTCCGAAAATCCGGGTTGTTACAGGTACAGTGGGATTATTTTGGTGCAAATACAAAAGAGAAGTTAATGGGCTTAAATTAGGAAGGAAGCTGGCTCATTAAGGAGGAATAGGTCAAAGTATTGAAGGGCAGCTCATACAAAGGGATCAGATCCTCTATGAGGATTTCCTTGTGAGAATCTTGTGAGGGTTTTGTTGTGGGTTTGACAACACACTAAAAAGAAGATTCAATGGCTCACAGCCCCTTTCCTTATTTTTAAATCAAAACTACGTCGTTTCATTAGGGAAAAAAAACTAACAGAGTTAAAGCAATTGGAATCTGACGTTAACTTCTTTTCTTCTTCGTTTGTTAACTTCTTTTCTTCTTTGTTTCTTTTTTTTTTCCTTAACCTGCTCTTCTTCTCCATTTCATCATTGCAAAGAAAGAAACCCTTCTTCTTTCTCTTCAAATGGCGAACAAATTCTTGAAGCCATTGCCAACAGTGACGAGGTGAGAGGTCGATCTAACCATTTTTTGTTTCAACTAGTCTTTCGCTGTGGCAATTCACTAATCTAAAGTGACTGTATCCAAAGTGATAAATTTTGCGACTTTTGGGGTTTACGGTGGCTCATTATTTTGTAGTTTCACGGGCAGATAGAAAGGAAGATCAGAAATAGCTTTCTAGGCAGCGAATTTTGCTTCAAATTAGACAATCAGGTCTCAAAGATTTCATGTCATCATAGGACCTCCATTTTCAAACTCAGTAAAGACAATAACAATCAAGGAACTAAACGAGATTGCATAACAGTCTATTCATGTAACACAAAATAGTTTCGAGATTGGCGTGTAAATCGACAGGCAAAAAAAGTGAAAAACAAGAGGAAAGGATTTCTTTCATATGAGAGGAAAAAGAAATTTGGCTGGAAATTATTCACTGCGCCTGGAAATTTTTTAAGACGCAGTGCCTCAACTCTCCTGCGCTAAATCTATGCCTGTCTATATTGCATATGCAAACAAATGACAGAAAACCATCACACCAAATCGAACGAAAGGTTTCCGAAGAGAAATGGCCAATTCTAATTTGAGGTAACAGAGGAGAAAAAAATTGAACAAAGGAAAAAAAAGATTAAAAGAAGAAGAAAACGTGAGAGTGTGATAGGAACGTCATTTTGTGGGCTTTAACTCCGTTAGTCTCCGTTAGCTTTTGTTCCTTATGAAACGATGTCGTTTTGATTAAGAAACAAGGAAGGGGGTTGTGAGGCGTTGGATCTTAGTTTTGGTGTGTTGTCAAACCCACATTAAAACCCTCACAAGATTCTTACAGGGAAATCCTCGTAGAGGATCCGGATCCCATACAAAGCACCAGCATTTTACGTAAAATAACACAAAGAAGATTCTTTCCTTAAAAAGAAAAGAAGATTTCCGGTGCATCTAATGGCTAGGAGGGCACTCCATACAGATTATAAAAGAGGATACACTAGGGAGACTTTGGACATACATATCACGCTGTAGGATGGGTTCTGTGATGGATGAGCTGGAGAGGTGAGAATAATCGACAATAAACAATAGAAATGCGAAAAGAGTGATCAAGAGGAAGGGTGAGGAACAGAGCAGGAGTGTACAGAAGAGACTAAGGCAGAAGACAACACTTAGACTGATCTATGGCAGCCCCAAATGGTCCAGGGAACGGAATGATTTCACTGGGAAGGATGTTCTCCCTCAAAGAATCAGTGATCATCCACCTTCTCTCTCTAGAATCCACCTCGGGAATGTGAGGGAATGTCTCATATTTATAGGCAACCTGAGCCAGTGGTCTGGCTCCCAGTTGTCGTCCTATAATATGAGAGCACGTGTCCCCTCCGTACATCCTGACTGCGCGGGTGACGTCACCCATCGCGCGGCTGACCCGCACGGCTTACTCGGGCGCGCTACTCCACCCCTCGCGCAGAGAACCTCTTGTTCTTTTATAGCCACCAAACCACAAGATCTCCCTTTATTCCAGTGTGGGCAAGGTCATGACCTGTTCGGTCGTGCCTATACCGCAGCCAAACCTCAGTGGGCCCCTCAGGTCTTGCCTTCAGACCAGAGCAAGTATGATTACTTGGGCTATACATGGACTGGCCCCTCGCGTTCTTGCTCATTTATATGGGTCGCGCCAGTCCTGAGCCCATGGGCTTTTCTCCTTGTACGGATGGCCCATGGTCGTGGAGAGATGTTTTCCCCAGTCGGGCTCTGATAGCGCCCAACTGGGTGCTACCGCGTGGGATAGGCCGCGCTAGTGGTCCATGGCGGTTGATGCAGCGCGCAGGTGCCACGTGTCACACGGTGATGGATGACACTTGTCATCATGGTATTGGTAGGTCAAACCCGAGTCGGGTCGTCATGTAGTAAAAATGCTGACCTTCCTTACAACAGCCCCGCGCGTGCGCGTGGTCGTGTATCCCACGCTCCATCATACGCGCGCGTGAAGTCAGCATACGTCTCTTCGCCTGCACCCGCCATTATGGCGCCGCTTCAGTTTTTGAAGTCTCTCTGACAGTTGCGTCCTTCCAGTAGCTTTAAACGGTCGCGTCAATTAGGCAATAAGTACATCCTTTCCTAAACCGTCGTGTCCGCAGGTTTTTTCTGTCGGTTGCCGACCTCCCCTGCTTGTAAATACCAGAGCCACCACACTTGTTTCCTTACTTGGAAATTTTCACTCTCTCTCTCTAACTTCCTGCTCTTCGCTCTTTCTTCGACGCACCAGAGTTTCCCTTCCCTTGTGCTTTTCTTTCTCCCTGCTGTTTGCCGCCATGACCACCCTTCCAGGCAGTCCAGTTCCTCCACAGAGCCAATGGCGACGTGCTCCTTACTTTAAGGGGAGAGAAGACCCTTTTTGGAAGAGGGTAGAGGACTTCGTTCCGACCGGCAACGAGTTGGCCGACGTTCTGTCCATTAACCCAGAGGTTCCTTACGAGGACGGGGACTTGATGCCACCCTTTTCCGTCCTTCGTCTTCGGCTGGAGAGAGGGGACTTTCCCTTCTGCTCTGTTTCCTACGGCATGGGCTCCTCACTCCCTTCTCACTGGAGCGACTGGGTGAACGCAGTAATGGGCAAGAAGAGTTTTGCCAGGGTTTTAGACAGGGCTCATCTGACGGAGGCGATCCGCATTTCCCAACGTCTGGTTTTGAACAAGAGGAACGAGAATCTGGATTTTCTCGTCTCTCGATGGAGCACTGACACACATACGTTCATGTTTCCCTTGGGGGAGTGTGGCCCCACACTGTTGGACACCACAGCGCTGCTTCATCTCTCCACCCGTGGCACCGAGGAGTTTGACACCGACAACTTCACTGCGACAGAATTCGATGAAGTGGAGGAGTTGAAAACCCCCTATCGGAATGCTAGCCACTTGGGCTCTCGGTGGGATAAGTTTGGAGTCGAGAGGCATCCCATTCCGGACCCTAAAAAGTGCTCGTGGAACAGCTTGATACGGTATTTTTTCAGGGATTACCGGACCAAGCAAACCGGGGAGATTGAGGAGGTGTATAAGGATGTCGCGCAACTGAAGAGCAATTTGCACCTTATTGCCTTCAGTACCTTCTTTCTGTCCTTCTTCCTGTTTCCTGATTTCCCCTTTGACGCGCCCAACGAATTTGTCTTTCCCATGGCCGTGCGGATGGCGAAGGGAGATCGATTGCCGGTGGGCCCTATGTTCTTAGGTCATCTTTTCCGTCAATTGGACCGTCTTAGCGAGGATTTCGAGAGGTCAGTTGGTCGCTTTGACATCGCTTCCATGCTTCATTCCCAGTTTCTTACTGGGTGGGTCTATGAACATTTCCCTGTCGTCGCGCCCAAGCCGCAGAAGTTCCTCGTGCAAATATCCGTGAAAGTTCTTGACGCACAGGGACGCCCAGTGAAAGAGGCGGATGTGCGTTTCCGGTATCGACTGGAGGGCGACTTGCACCAAATTATCTTGCGGTGGGACAAGACCGCTACTCAGAAGCTATGGGAGGATTATCTGGATGATGGCTCCCATTTCCTTTCGCGCCCCTACACGCAGGTTCTGCCGGGCATTTATGACTACTTCCCCGTCGCTCCCTTGGAGATGGACTTCACCCACCGTGACCACCCTCAGTGCGCGCTGATGATCAGTGTGTACCTTATGAGCCGTCCTTGCCACCTTCCTTCTTTTGGTGCGGAGGGAAAGAAGACGGTGGTCTACAGGCCAGACAGAGTGGCGCGGCAGCTAGGTTATGACTTGGTGGTTCCCGAGTCCGGGCCAGAGCCCATGGAGTTCCTGGGTTGCTCGAACCGCTTTCTACTGCGCTATACAGATGTGGCGATGAATGGGGTTGGTCCCTGGCGCTTTCCCCCGCGCAACCGACCGCCGCTAATTTCTCTTCCATACAAGTTTTTCTGGAGGAGGAACTTAGACTCCTTCTACTTATTTGTCCAAGGTGAAGCCTCAAGGGCTCTGCTGCGCAACATCCCGAAGCCGGAACTCTCCCTTCGCTAGGAAAAGCCATTGGGGTCCAACTGGAGAGGGACCAGGAGCCGCTGGGCCATGAAGGATGTGACCATGGATATCGACCCAAGTGCCGAGGCCGCAGTGCCCATATCCTCCATGCCTACAGGCGGAGCGTGGGGTGTCAGGACTCGCTCGAGGGTAACAATAGAGCCAGAGGCTGATGCTCCACTAGAGCGCCATCAGCGCAGGAGATTGATGAGGGTACGTGTTTTCTCTTGAATTGTCCACTCTCCCCCCCCTCTTCCCTTTTTTTTTGTTTTTTTGTTTTTTGTTATAATTGTGTATTTGCTTATTGGTTTCTCTCTTTGCTAGGCTGGTACGAGCGAGCTTGTGGCCCCACTTTCGCCGGCTGCGGAGCGGGTGGCCTCCTCGAAAAGCGAACATCCTGAGGATGACGTAGATTTGGCCACCCGTGTCGCGCAGCTGCTTGCACAGGCTCTGAAGGGTAGAGCGCCCGTGGTTCCTCCGGCCGCTGTTGGCGATGATGATGATGACGATGATGATAATGTGCCCATCTCCCTGGTGCTGAATCGCGAGGCATCCTGTGAGGCCCTCAGGCTTTTCGCCCGGAATGTGGCCACAGGGGGAACTGGGGAGCCTATCCAATCTGCGGAAGGGCGCGTTACTGAGCATGCGCCAGGTTCAAAGGCCGCCTTCGAGGCCGTACTTTCAACACGGTCAAGCTCCCACACCGTAGAGGTTGCAGCACCTAAAGGATCGGTGCATTTTTTCGAAGGCGAGGCGGAACAGGTGGGGCCCACCCAAAGGGGAGCACTGGGCCCGGAAGGGGAAGAGAGTGATTTTGGCCCCGGACATCGTATACCTGAGGCATATGTTGATAGCGAACTGGAAGCCTCCTCCGCAGGCAGCCGTCACGGTGGAGAGGAGGTTTCTCAAGAGAGGGGTGTTTCAGCAGAATTATCTTCCTCTTCAGAGTCTATTCCGGAAGAATCCGAGGCGCGCGCAGGCGAAGGTAATAATCATGGCTCTACTAGTACTTTCCATAATATTGGGGGTGACATTCAACCAAGGCCCAGACTTGCCCCCGTGGTTGATATGGGGGAGTTTGTGCCGGTGATCAACCCAATGCATCCCGTCGTTAGATCACTTTTTGAAGATGATTTTGCAGAGTTGGAATCCGCTGTTAATATTGAAGAAGGGGTAGAGGATTTGCAACAGGCTTTGGTTCCTCAAGATCAACTGCGCGCAGCTTCCCCTGGGGTGCCAGTACAAGTGGAGAGCATAGGTGATCACATCGTGGTGGGTCAGGTTGTGCGCGAGCAGGCTGGTCACACGGATCAAGGGAAGGGCAGGATGTTTGAAGCGGGGCAAACTTCCAGACCTGTTGCCTCCGCCGAGCGCGAGAGTGCTAGCCCCCGGCCCGATCCAGCCTCCCAGATCTCCTCTTTTTACAGCGACTCAGAGTGTGTGGTTATGGAGCGCACCAGCCTGGCAGAAGATACAGCCATTTTCCGCGGCTATGAGCTGCATCGGGACTATGTTCCTTTGTTAGCGTTGATCGAGCGGCATCACCCAGGAACCTTTGCTGGCTTTACGGGCAAGAGCCCTTACGGGGGGGGGGGGCGCATCTAGAGAAAGCGCACGTACTTCGCAAAGGCTTGAAGCTTCCTCACAAGATCAGGAAGAAAGAGATGGAGAGGGCCTGGAAAGAAGTGGAGCTTGTGCGCACTGCGCTGGCCCAGCGCGAGGCTATTTTGCAGGCGAGGCAAGGGGAGTTGGACCGCCTTATTCAGGAGAATGCCAGCGTTGCTGTCGCATGGGCTCCTCCAGTCTCATCCAGAGACCTAATTGGCAAGGGCCTCTTTCCCCAGCCTCAGGATCAGCTTCCTTCTTCTTAAAGAAGAGGCATGGCTCAAAACTTCTTAGGTAATAGAATTATCCTTTCCTAAAATTCCTATACAACCACTACTAGCATAAAATAATATGATGATTCTTTCCTATGTAAAAATAATATTTACTTCTACAATTTGGAAACCAAATTACTACCACCAGATTCTCGCCATGGCTCACACATGTATCAACCAATGAGATCATAACACAATCTTGGACAATACCAAGACATTATACGTGCAAATTAATCCATATTGGCTTATGGACCTGACAAAGATTGTGATTAAATGTAGTTTCCCTTGTACTTGATCATGGGCTTGCACACCACATCAGGTTGGACATTGCATTCTGCAATTTTAACGGATGAAACATAAGTTGTTATCCCAAATAAATAATGTAAAGTAAATTACCAAAAAGATAATATCAATATCTAATTAAGCACAAAATAGGACTAACAACATGCGATATATGGATTCTATGTGTTAATATTTTGGACTTATCAGGTGACTAGTAAGTGTAAGTGAGTTCCTCATACTCATTTTACACGTACAAAGTCCAATAGTAGCTTACAAAATTTTCTGAGCTGATCGGCCCTTGGGCGCCCAAGGTCACCTTGAGCGCCCAAGGTCCCAGCAGTCTGTTTCTTGCTGTTTTGCTTTGATCCCCCTTTTGGGGTGTTTTGTTACTTTAATCAGCTGTTAATCATCATAAATATGTTTTTATGTCTTGTGTAAGCTCTGATCATTTTGGAACAATTATCAAAAGGATTTGTTTGATTTTGTTCATATTTGGAAGAGGAAATAAAGTTTATTGATATTTGTCATGAGAAAGATCACAAAAATCAATATTCTTGAAGTGATCAGAGGCTTATAATCTCAAAAAGGTATCATAAGCAAAGCAAGGAAGTAAACAGAAACATGTAAGCCAAGGGACAGCTTGAGCGCCCAACCTGACCTTGAGCGCCCAAGGTGTCTCTTGGACAGATTACTATTTTGTTCTTTTTTTTGGTTATTATCATGCTGTTTTATTTCATTCCAGAAGGGTGTGTGTGTTGTTGAGTGATTATATCAGCCTATCTCACTTATCTCAAGTTCTCATCTCACATTTTTCTTTATTTTTCATGAATAATCAAAGGACCAAAATCAATAAACTTGTTTATTATTCATGAATCATGCCTCTTAGCCATTGTTTGTTGTTGAAAATCATTTTTTAGAAGACTTTGATAAAGAGGCCGGTTGTGAACACATAAATAATGAAACAAAAGGGAAATTGTTTGAAGGTGAGAGCTAAGAATCACCTTGGGCGCCCAACCACATCTTAAGCGCCCAACCTGGTTCCTGGACAGTTCTTACAGTTTGTTTATTTAAATACTATCATCATCCTATCTCAAGTGTGTGTGTGTGAGTTCATCTCATGGGATCATCAATCTGTTGTCAATTCCTCTTCTCTCTAAATTCAAACCCAGTCTCACTTATGAATTTTTCTTAAAAGCCCAATGTTAAAAAATCCATATTTTTGGTTAAAATCACTCTTGGATGTTTTGCGAAAATACTGTGGATTTATATGCTGAAAACCAATTTCAGAGACGTTTATGATCAAGGCAAAACATTCTTGAAACCAAGAAAACAAGAGTTGGATTGTTGAATTTCAGAGACCTTGAGCGCCCAAGGTCACCTTGGGCACCCAACCTCTATTGTGATGATAGACTGATAGACAATTACTGCATTTTTCATTATTTCCATTGCTCATTCTAATCTTATTTTCTAATTTCATCTTATTCTATTCATTCATAATCTTGTTTATGACATAATTATTTGTTATTATCATAATCTAATCATAGTTACATCTGCACACGAACACCGCAATTTCTTTTATTGTATTTTTTCTTGCCTACATGCTTCATATTTTATTTACATGTACAAAATCAGATTTTAAACATTTTTATACATCTCACAAATCTTTGAGTAGAGACCGGTTTATGGACCGGGCGAGAGGGGTGCCTTAAAACCTTTTCTCTATCGTAACCAAACTCCCGAGCCCGGAAATAAAAAGGTTTTTCGCACGACCGGTAAAACTATTTTCAAAACCATTGGGCATAATGAGTCAATCTTTTGTTTTCTCGGGTTCATTCCTTAAACCCGGGTGGCGACTCCAAAATCATTTTCAAAATCAAATCGAATGCCGGGAGCCAACGCCATCGTGTGGGCAGCCGCCCAACGGGTGTCCACAAAATGCCAAAATAAAACTAATTTAAAAATGAAAAATCCCCAGCAGAGTCTCCATTTTGTGGACGGCGCCACGCGGCTAGAAAAAATTGAATTTTGAAAATGAACACGAAAAATGAGTTGGCACCCGGGATTTAATTTTAGAAATGTTTTTCGTACCCGAGAAACCGTTTAAAAATAATTGATGACTCTCGTGCCATTTTGGAAACGGTTTGTCCTGTGAAAAGATTCTTTTGGATTCGGGAGCCAGGTTATGCGCGGGGAAGGTTTTGTTTAAAAGCACCCCGCGCCCGGGAAATTCCCGGTCTTTACTAAATAATTGTGGGTTTTTTAGGAAAATATTTTATTATAAAACTTTTAAAAAATAAGCAAATAAAATGCAAGAAAATAATAACTGAATTTTTATAAAACCATAACGGAAATAAAATTAAAATTAAAAAGTGAGTAAACAGTAATAAAGTAAAGACCAGGGACTAAACTGTAACAAAATATTTTCAGTTGAACAGAAAACAGAGGCTGAACAGAGGAAAACATGGGAGGATTTTTTGGTTTAAACAGCAGCCATACGGCTCACACAGTGAGACCATACGGTTTGTACAGGAAGCCGTAAGGCTCCCATTTTTAAATTTTTTGAAAATTTTATTTTTGATGAATAGAAGCTTATTTTTTGTTTTAAACTCGATTTTTCTTTATAAATACACCCCAAACAAATTATTTTTGCTTTGAAAACAAGTTATGAAACAAAATATACTTTCCAAGTGGATCGTATCGCGCGATTATCGAGGAAAATCGCCCGATACGGGTCCGAAAAACCGATTTTCGTTTGAAAATGATTATCCGGGCCAATAAACGATTATCGAAACCATTATTGACTCTGGAAATCCCCTCGGAATGCCGTGGTTGAGAACCAAGGTTTAGAAAGGAATTTTTACCTTCCGGAACGTGAACCTCTACTGGGAAATTCGGGTATTTCAGGATGGAAACTTTGGGAAAAGGTTTGTGTATGGTTTAGGGTACGGAGAGTTTGTTTTTTAAATGAAAGAAGAGAACCAGGGTTGTATAGGTTTACTGTTGGTTTTTGCGCAACTTTCTCGCCGTTTCATGCCGAAAACTTACAGAATCTCTCTCCGAGTTGTCTCTCAATGTGTTGTCCTCTCTCTGGAGGAGGAGAGAATGAGAGAATTTATAGACGAAGGAACGAAGGTAAATCACGCAAAATATACGGGCAATAATCAGATTCCTGAACGCCCGTGGGATTTGTTTGCAGAAGATAAGGATTCCAGCCTTATGGCTTGTGTGGGAGCCGTACGGGCTGCGTGGCTAACTTTCTGAATTTTTGGGCTTGTTCCAAGGCATTTTGAGCATTCTTTCATCATCGGGGATGCATGGGCATCAAAATTGGGGTGTCTACACGTATCCTTATCTAAACCGTGCGGTGTGAGCTCCTCCACCGTACGGTATACCCCCCTTCCCTCTTTGCAAAATTACGCTTTTTCCTCTGAACTATCTTTATTCCCAAATAATGTTTCTTGGCGCTTATCAGTTATCAGCTTTGAAATCCTCCACGGTATTTGTTGAATTTTTAAAACCTCTGCGGTGTTTATAAATTTTTAAATCCTCTACGGTATTTATGAAACTTTCAAGGCCTCCACAGCATTTTTCACGGCTAATTGATTTTCCAAAGATTATTTTAAAGCCTCCGAGATATTTTTACGGCTAATTGATTTTCCAAAAATCATTTTAAAGGCCTTCGAGATATTTTTAATGGCTAATTGATTTTTCAAAAATCATTTTAAAGCCTCCAAGATATTTTCAACGGCTAATTGTTTTTTCAAAAATCATTTTAAAGGCCTCCGAGATATTTTTAACGGCTGATTGATTTTCCAAAAATCATTTTAAGGCCGCCAAGATATTTTTAACGGCTAATTGATTTTCCAAAAATCATTTTATAGCCTCCAAGATACTTTTAATGGCTAATTGATTTTCCAAAAATCATTTTAGAGCCTCTAAGATATTTTTAACGGCTAATTGAATTTCCAAAAATCATTTTAGAGCCTCGAAGATATTTTTAACGGCTAATTGATTTTCCAAAAATCATTTTAGAGCCTCCAAGATATTTTTGACGGTTAATTGATTTTCTGAAAATCATTTTAGAGCCTCCAAGATAGTTTTAACGACTAATTGATTTTTGAAAAATCATTTTAGAGCCTCCAAGACATTTTTAACGGCTAATTGATTTTCCAAAAATCATTTTAAGGCCTCCGAGATGTATTTCTCACTTTGCAAACATCATTCGTTTAAACCTCATTGAAAAATGAGGTGTGAATTTTCATGACAGCCCCGATGAACTACGATTGGTCTGATCCTCACAAATGAGGTACGTAGGAAGCTCTAAGCTCGACCGAATTTTCTGTTTTATTGTTTCTCACACCAGTAATCAAATTGGGATGTCTGAATCTTCGACGCGACTTGCATCAACACAATTGTGACTAAGCCTCGTCGAAGAGGAGCAACTGTAGACACCCCAATTTTGATAACTCATGCGTCCCCGATGATGAAAAGAACACGCGAAATGTACCTCAGAATGATCCCTCGGGCCAAAGGAGCCAAAAGAGTCAAAACATCACCCTTTTGAACCGTACGGTCCTCTGTTCCTAAACCGTGCTGCCTAGAAATCCCTTGACACCGTACGGCCTCCATGGCTATATCACACGACACCATCTTGAATACCTGTCTCATCCCGCGAATCTTGAGTTGTCTAGCATCTCAATTCGATCGCGTGGTACGACAAAGCCTACCCTGTAGTTCGACTTCTTGCCGTGAGCTTCTGGGTTAGCTTGTGAAATCATCTGAGCTCCATGCCTATATAACCGAAGCTCGTTGGAACTATTTCGGGTAGCCAGAAAAACTCTCAACTTTCCCACAGATCGATCGAAAATCTCTCAACATATACTCTCCCCAATAACCTTGTTACTCTGTCAAAATCTCGACCTTCCTAAGCCCATTTTCTATTAAACCTACCCTTGAAATCACAGACTCCATACCCGAGCTTCACCCAGCGTTTTACACCAAAAGACTCGCTCTCGTTCCAAAGGTATACCAAGCATGTGATCGACATTTCTTTTCTTGAGGGGATTTTCGGGTTTAGGGTGGTTCCATATACCTCCCCTAAACCTAGCAAAACCAAGTTCTTTTAGCAAATTGTATAACCCACGGGTTAGTCACATCTCTGGAACAATGCTGTAAACATGTTCGATATGTTTTACGACATTTGCTTACGCAAGAGGTACATTCCAAATATTTTCGAAAGATTTTTGATTGAAAAAACATGATTTTTGTATTAAGAAGACACCCCATTTTCTTCACTGGCCAGAGAACAACTTTTGAAAATTTTCGACCATTGACACAGTGCGGGTACGGCATTCAAAGTAGCAGTTAATTTTCATACTCTGTTTTCGGCTCTGGTGCTCTATTTTCTGGAAAACCAATGGGGCTTTATCACAATTACCCCCTTTAACTTTCTATTTTTTCTATTACGTCCATGTCTTTTATTATTTTATGTCAATTTATGCATTATGTGATTTGTTATTTACTTCTTTAAATGTGTTGTTTTCTTCCATCTATTTATATAATGTTTATGTGAATAAAGTTTTCAATAAAATATTTTCAGAAAAATCCCACAAATATTTAGTAGAGACTGGAAATTTTCAGATGCGCGGGGTGCTTTTTCAAACAAATCCTTCCCTGCACGTAACCCGGGGTTTAATTTTTGGAAAATATTTGGTACCCGAGAAACTATTTAGGAAAATAAAGACTCTTGTGCAGCTGAAAAAGGATTTGATCTGCGAAAAATAGAGATTTGGGTTCGGGAGCCAGGTTACGAGCAGGGAAGGTTTGCTTGAAAAAGCACCCCGCGCGACCAGAAATTTCCGGTCTCTACTAAGTATTTGTGGGATTTTCTGAAAATATTTTATTAAAAACTTGATTCACATAAACAGTAAATAAATGAAAAGAAGGAAATAACACGTTTACAGAAATAAATTGCGGTAATTAAATCACATTATAAATAAACAATCAAATGAAACGAATAACCAAATAAAGGGGACGTAACTGTAAGAACAAGGAATACAGGGGGCTAACTATAATAACCAGTGACTGGATTTTTCAGAAAATAGAGGATCGGGTTTCAGGAAACAGAGCATTGCAAAAAGTTCTGCCACTGATGCTGTACGACATCCTCAAATGCACCGCACGGTGCAAGACCGATGCCGTACGATGTAATCGATAAGCATAACATTTTGAAAATTTGAATTTTGGTAGAATGAAAATAGCTTCTGTTTTCTTCGTTTCCATTGTGAAAAACAAGGCCTTTGATGGATTTGAAAGACTTTGAGAAAGGTTTTTAGTAAAGAGATATACGTCCACATATGAACGACATTTCTACAACCAAAAATGGATTGCATAATGCACGTCTGAGAGGTTTGGGTTTATTGACAATACTCTTTCAAGTCTGAGAATGAGGTATAGAGCTCTCCTCCGACTCAATAGAGTCCCCTCATAGAGTAAAACATCAAATAGGAACACGAGTTTTATACCTCGAATCGATTCAGCGAAAGAACGAGATCGGTTGGGTCAAAAGATAGGCACTGGGCCTTTAGGTTTTATGAGTCAAGGATTTCATACAGTTTATGGGACTGTGGGTGAATGATTTTGGCAGAGAAGAATAGTGACAGGGTTTCAAGAGAAGGAAGTTTTGCTGGAAATTTTTGGTTGATTTCTTACGTGAATTTCAAGCTCTTTCAAACCGTTTGGAGGAGGTTGGTTTAAATAGAGGATGGGTGCCTTACGCTCTCCATGGGTGAGTTTCATACGCAAAGTTTATGGGCTACCATGGTAGGCTTTGCCGTATAACGCAATTGGACTGAACTGCTGGAGCAACCCAGGAATCGCACTGATTTGACAAGGATGTCGTACGGTGTACAATATTGTGCCGTACGGTATAGCCATGGAGGCCGTACGATGGCGAAGGATTTTTGAGTCGTACGGTTTGGGACTCGTGGGCCTTACGGTTCATATGGGTAGGGTCTTGGCTCCTTTGGTTCGTTTAACTTGAGGATTTGTTCCAAGGTATATTTTGTGTGCTCTTTTCATAATCGAGGATGCACGAGTTATCAAAATTGGGGTGTCTACAAGAGGTAAAATTTCTAGGAGGAGATTTGGTTTTGTTAGATTCGATTGTCCTGGTTCTGCTGATGTTGCTATTGATAAAGCAAATGGCATTTGTCTTTTGGACAAAACTATCTTTGTGAAATGCGCAGCCTTCAACAAAAATGGTTTGACTTATAATGCTCTGGTTTATGTCGATGGTTCAAAAGGTCCTTGTAGCAGGTCTTGTAAGACGTCCCTTCCGATTTCGGAGCATAAGTTTCTTTCTTATGCTAATGCAGTGAAAGGAGTTTCAAATCAACCTAATGTCGCGTGCGCGATTGAGGTAGATTGTAGTTGGCTTGAAAGGAGTGTGGTGGGCAAACTTCTTCATTATCAATCTATGGATTCTATCCAAAAGGTGTTTAGTTCTAATGGGATGGAAGACTTGCAAATTAAATATTTAGGTGTTATTTCTATTTGTATCACTGGGAAGACTAAGGTTACTGTTGAGATGATTCTCAATATAGACTTGGCTTGGACTTCTAAGTTTTTCTTTTTCCTTTAGCGTTGGAATGAGCAGATTTTCCTTCCATCAAGATGCGTGTGGCTTACTTGCTTTGGAGTTCCTCTTAATGTCTGGGTTGCTCAAACCTTCCGCAATATAGGCAGATTATGGGGAGATGTTTTAGCTTTGGATGAGAGCACTCCCAAGGATCTGGCGTTCGACAGAGGTCGTATTTATGTAGCAACGGAGAAGTTGGATCACATTAATGAAGTCATACTCCTGAAAGTTAATGGGAAGCTTATCTCAATTCGAGTTTCCGAGGATTCTCTTAACAGTGAGCATGTTGATTCGGTTCATGGGTCTTCAATCCTCGCTACTGAAGTTATGGCGTCTAACTCATTAAGTGATGTTGAGGAATCTGACTTGGCCCCTGAATTTTACAAACCTCCCATTGTGATTTTAAATGCTGTGGAGACGAATAATGGAGAGGAGTTTGGGACTGAGTTGGGGGCAGAGTCTCCCATGTTTCAGCAGTCGGTGAAGATTATTATTCAACAGATTTTACCAAAGCAAAAGATGATGCTTAGTGGCTCTTGGTGGTTGATGGTTCAATTAAGGAGTCTGATTGCGAAGACTCTTTGGTGGGTGAATCGAAAGAGGAAATTGATTCTTTTGAAGATAATGTTGCTTCAAGGCAAATGAACTTGCTTAGGAGCAATGGCGATGTGTATCCAATGGTGGACAATAAGATGGAGGAAACTAATTGGTTGGAGTCTATTGGAGTTGGTAAGGGTAGTGTTGAGGGGAGCGAGCATGAGGGGATTCAAATGTGCATTAGCTTGGGCTCAGTGGAGGTGTTGAATAATAATGATGTGGGGGCAAACCGGAAAATATTGGGAAAGGAAAATGGAAGCCGAATAGGATTGAAGAAAAGTAGGGTTTTCCTAAATCGAAGAAGAAGGCTCGTCGAAAATAGAAAAAATGTGCAGTGTTCAGATCTGCTACAGCTGCTGCTGCATTATCTGCTTCTTCTGATGGCATCAACAGGATTCATCTAAATGCGACTTAGGCTGCACAGTCAATAAGCAAGATCTTGGATGAAGATTATTTGGGGGATGATGATGAGATCATAAGTAATTTTTTTTGTTGCAAGTTAACTCTGTCGTTAGTGGTATTTGTTTTGAGGGCCTGGTTGGGTTTTGTTTGGGGGGTTGGTTTTGGTGCGTGTTTTATTGTCGGGGGTTTTGGTTTGGTTGGCTCCCTGCCAGCATCAGAATTTTGGTTGGTTATTTCTTTCTTGGGTCCTCGCGGCATGGGATTGTCGGTTGTGGTTTCCTTCTTCGAAGGTTTTCTCCACCTCCACCATGATGCATGCTTTGGATCCCTTTAATCTTTATAATTTGTTTCTAAAGATTAATAAATTTTTCTTTTCAAAAAAAAGTTAAATGGAATAATTGGAAGAGTGATGTTAAGTACGAGATTTTGATTATTATCGGCCTTTGTGCCAGCAGGGACTGCGGGACTCAAAATTATTTATCGGCATGCGTGCCAGAAGAGGATGGTAGGGAGAATGTTCAATCCTAATAAGCCATGCGTCATGGGAAAATCCTAGATTGCGTAGCGTCTTCTTGTTATATTCTCACGCAGATCCATGCTAAGTATATCACTTGGGTGTATGCGTGTAAGACTCCGGTGCAGGACAAACAAGAAGGGGGTGGTCTCATGAGGACGGTGGGAGTTAGTGGATGCGGGAGGAGGATTCTTATTGACAAGATCCATAGATTTCACTAAGTTAAAGGCTAGTAACAAAACAGATGATGTGCTTTATATTCTTGTCTCTCTCTTGTTATGGTACCAACTTTTATGAATTGTTGGTAGTGTAAGGGTTAACAACTGAGTGTCAAAACTCATGGTGTTATGTGCTCTGGCGTTTCATGCCAGGTATCGAAGAGGTAGGCGGATAATACTACGAGAATCAAGACCCTGCAACCAATCAGAAAACTTATGGGGAATAAGATCTCAACCTGAACTTGTAGATCGAAGCTCTGTCGCTTCCGTACTTTTGTTTTGGATAAATGTAACATATGTTTCAAATTACGTATTTTCGATTTCTGTTGGGATCAGACCTTGATGATTTAAATTATTCTATTTCCGCTGCTAATTTAAAGTTAATCGGTTAATCATTCAGCCCCTTTTCAAATAAATCATTTAAATAACATGTTCGAATTTCGGGGCGTTACAACTCAGGTCCATTGAAGCAATCGACAACCCTCCTCATGTTTCTCCCAACCTTGAATTCGTGATTGAGGTAGTATTACGCAAGACCCGTAGCTTAAAATCCATTTTAATGACGGATTCACTTATTTGATATTATTAAGTATGGAAGATGGCTGGTTTGATATTACTGTGCTCTGATGTGACGGATTTAATTTCAGTTTAGTATGAAGACTTAGTAATACTACCGAAATATAGGGGAGAGCAATTTCGCCTAACTTAACGGAAGTGGACGAAATGTTAACAGAAGTGGTGTGGGGGATAAATTTAAATAGATGAGGGTGTCTCGTCATATGTTAAATTAGTTCAGGGGGTATCAGGGTAAAAGAGGTAGAGTTGAGGAGGTGTCTAGGTGAATTACTCTATATTTTTTGGCTTAGTAGTTGAAAATTTCTAAAATCATACCACTGGGCTGTCATTAAAGTTTAAAGGATGTATTAAAATATGTCAAAAGTGCATAGGAATGTGTAGAAGTGTACATAGAGACGTGCCAAAATATACTAAAGTAAATGTGTTTTTGTGTTGTACGCGTACTTTTATTATTAGTTACACATTTTTAGTAGAATGGTAGTTAATCATTTTTTGGTAACTAAAATATTTGTCACTGATATTTTTTAAATAAATGTGTGTTTTGAAAAGTCCATGAATAAAAGTTTGCACAATTATTATTTTGTTCTTTTGAAAAGTTATTGGTGGTAATGAGTTAATAGGTAAAAGTGAATGATAATTTTGAAAAATGGAGCTAAAAGTTGATGTGAGAGTTGTAAAGTGAAGATAAAAAGTGATGTGAATAGTGTAATGATGATATTTTTTTATTAAATTGAATTTAAGAAACAAGACATTTAGAAAAGGACGGAGGGAGTAATAGTCGACGTTCGTATGATGTATGTTGTACGGAAATGTTTTTTTCTTACGTTATTTATTTTAGGTTATTTTAGGTTCACGACTGTTGTACGATCGAGAGGGAGAAACAGAGAGATTCAAAAGCATCACGCATTTACTTTATACACGTCAAAAGAAAGCATGCATATGTACATTTCTTTTTTCAACAATGAACATGGATAAATTAGATACACAAATTAACAACAAGAACGTAACAAGATTGTGAATTCATTTGTTTGACCAGCAGGATGGTGAATTGATCATTTCAGTTCAATTGGTAATGGAATGACCAACTCCTGGACTGTGACCGGGCGCCGTGGGTCGGAAATCTTCCACGTACTCCATCTTGCTCGACCGCTCACCACCGGTCAGCTTCCCACCCGCCACCCCTGCTGCCTTCAAACCGTTCCTAGTACCACCACTCCTGCATTTCTTACACAGCCGATGCTTCAAGTGCCTTGCACCAACACACCCAACTTCACTACACAGAATCAAAACGAGAAGAAAAACACAAACACAAGCAACTCTTGTACTTTTCGCCATAACTCAAAGTAAGAGAGAGAGAGAGAGAGAAAGAGAGAGACAGGGAGAGCAATATTCCTGATTGGCTTACTCTAGACAGTGTGTTTTGGGAGAGATTTATGCGTTTCCTCTTGGACTGCAGAATTTATATAGGCAAGGGAGTGAGTGATTGGGGTTGGCTTGGTGGCAAAGGCTTGAGACTTACAGTATTGGTTCCTTCTAAATGTAAATTCTCAGGTTGGAAATCTTACAGGTTGTATTTATCTTTATCGAGTCAGTTCAGTGGTATTTTGCTTAAAAACAGTGAGATCGATATTCTAAGGTCAACCGAGGTGCACGTAAGCTGACTCGGATGCCTTCATCGTCAAATAAAGTGAGTGAGGTTGTAGGGTAGGTTCTGTGATGGATGAGCTGGAGAGTTAAGAGATGATTAACAGTAAACAATGACAAAGAGAAGAGAGTGATCAAGGGGAAGGGTGAAGAACAGAGCAAGAGTGTACAGAAGAGACCAAGGCAGAAGATAGCGCTTAGACTGATCTATGGCAGCCCCAAGAGTGATCCAGAGAATGGAATGCTCTCACTGGGAGAATGTTCTTCTTCCAGGACAGTGATCATCCACTTTCTCTCTCTAGAATCAACCTCGGGAATGTGAGGGAATGTTTCATATTTATAGGCAACCTGAGCCAATGATCTGGCGTCAGGCCGTCGCCCTATAACACGAGAACACGTGTCCCTTCCGTACATCCTGACTGCGCGGGTGACGCTACCCACCACGCGGCTGACCCGCGCGGCTTACTCGGGCGCGCTACTCTACCCCTTGCGCAGAGCACCTCTTGTCCTTTTATAGCCACCAAACCACAAGATCTCCCTTATTCCCGTGAGGGCAAGGTCATGACCTGTTTGGTCGTGCCTATACCGCAGCCAAGCCTCAGGGGGCCCCTCAGGTTCTGCCTTCAGACCAGAGCAAGTATGATTACTTGGGCTAAACATGGACTGTCTTCTTGCGCTCTTGCCCATTTATCTGGGCTGCGTCAGTCATGAGACTCATGGGCTTTTCTCCGTGTATGGATGGCCCATGGTCATATAGAGAAGTTTCCTCAGTTGGGCTTTGAGGAGCGCGCAACTAGGAGCTACCGCGTGGGGTAGCCCGCGCTGATGGCTCCAAGCGGTCAGTGCCGCGAAGGATCGCCACGTGTCACGCGGTGGTGCGTGACATTTGTCATCACCTTACTGGAAGGTCAAACTTGGGACTCCTCCACGTGGGTCAATACGCTGACCCTTCCTACAGAGGTTATATGGGAGAATTCGGTTGAGAGGGTTCTTAGTGCTCCTCTGTTTCCAAAGATTAATAAAATCTTTTTTGCCGTTCAAAAAAAAAAAGATTCCGTAGAGATGATAAATAATAAACGGGCAAAAGAGAATAAAGTAGAATTTGGACGGCTTAGTTTTTGGGTTAAAGGCCAACCTTTCTATCTTGGTCAATAAAATAGATTGCCAACAGCTTAGCCGAAGGAATTTTCTGACCGTGTCTATATATCGTGTCTATATATATTCGGCAATGCTTCCTGGCCAGGCAACTGTCGCTTATATATCATAATCTGTTTGAATGCTTGTCCATCTGTACTGTACTTATTGTAATCACTAACAAAAAAAAAAAGACCTCTTATGGTGACAAATTGATTTTATCTCCAAAGCATTAAATTTAATCGCTACATTTTTTTTTTTGATCGGCAAATTTAATTGCTACATTTTGTCCATATAAAATGTCACAAAAGGTATTTGCAAGGGAAAAAAAAATTTCCTCGTCTATTTTGACACAATTGGTGACAATATTTTTGCTAGCTACTTGTTTTTGTCGCAAAACTAATGCCATGTTAACAAGATAGATAAGGAAATTTTGTGTCGCCATTTATAGTTTAGACAAGAAATTTTTTTATCACTATAAAGTCTTGAAAGTAAAATTACTACGATTCCAACTCCTTGCGAATTCACAAAATCTAAATAATTTTTTTTTTCTTTTAGATTCATCTCATCCTAATGAATGGTTAACAAAAAACGATTGATGAATATGAATCTAGCAAAATCTAAATAATAAGACTTAGTAGATAACGCCGGAAATCACAAAAAAAAAAAAGTGGTGCTAGATCACATATATACCTCTTCTATCCAAATATATATGATCGATATTGCTAACTAGGGTTTTCTCTCTCTCTCTCTCTCTCTCTCTCTCTCTCTCTCTCCTGGTTTTTCTCTTTTTCTCTTATGGGGTTGCGACTACTTTGGCGAGTTTTGAGTGGCGGCGGTGGATGGGATCTTGGTGGTGCATCCCTTGGCCGTTTATGGGGTTCATCAATGGTGGATCTTGGAGGCATTTTCTGGGGTCAAACCATGTAGGGGATTGACGCGCGGAGCGCGAAGGCTAGAGTTCTCTCTTCAGGGTGGTGCGTCGTTGGTGAAGATTTATGGTTCATCTTTCTCCTCCCCTTCCCTTTTCCCCTATGTCGTTTGATTTTATTTTCGAAGGCATTTAGGCCTCCATCGGTTTCATTGCTGGGTGAAATTTGTCGGGGCTTAACGGCATTGGAGGCTTTGGTTGTTGTCTAGTCCTTGGTTTTCTCCGTTCTTCTGTCGTTTGGTTTTGCATGATCACCCGTCGGTATTCATTGTTGGGTGGGTCCGATTTTGTGCCTAACGGTAATGGGTGGTGTGGCTGCTGATGGGTGGATGGGGATAGCTTTGGTACTGGCGGCTAGGGTTGGTCGACGAGGGGTTTATGAGGCGGCGGTTGATGGTTCGGTGGGGTAGGGTTTCTCCTTTGGTGTTTTGTGCTTCAATGTTGTATTAGGTATGCCCTTTCGGGTTAGGCCTTCAGGTATTTTGGGCTTTGACCAAAGAGGTGTTTTAATTTCTCCAACCTTGGTTGGAGTCCCCTCCCCTCCTCCCCCAACCTGATGTACCCATTGTCAAACTTTTTCTAATATATATACTTGATTTCAAAGTCAATTTAACTTAAGTTGTGGTTATGAAGTTTCCACAAAATCACTTAGTTAGATAATTGAATCTGTATTTGTGATTTACAGAATTTTATTTTGTCATTTTACTTTTTACAAATTCTCTCATTATTTGAATTGTTGCTCTTGCGAATGAAAATTGGAAAAAATAGTAAAACTTAGAACTACTTCGTATGTGAGAAGAGTAAATTTCATTTATAATATGTTTTTTTAATCACCAATTAAGTGCAATTGCCCAGGATAATAGTTTTCTTCATTTATCATTTCTTGTTTTTTTGATCGGCAAAAAGAAACATATTGATAACTCCACAAGGGTACATCAAAGAAAAAAGAATAGAAAAGAAAAGAAGGGAAAACACCCTGTTCATGATGATGTCCATTTCTTTCTTTCAATAAATCTTGTAACGGCAGCGCTAATAATATATATATATATATATATATTTTTAACAGCAAAAAATATTACTCCCTCCGTCCCTTTTATAGTGTGTACATTTCCATTTTGGGTTGTCCCTTAATAAGTGTGTGTTTTGAAAAGTTAGTGGGTGCATTTCCTATTTTGCCCTTAAAAGTAGATTCCTTTTTAAAAAGTTAGTGGGTATTATTATATTAATAAGGGTAAGTAATGGAAAGTAGATGTAAAAGTTGTAAAAGTTGATGTGAGAGAAAAATAGTTGGAATTCCTAGGTAACACACTTAAAAAGGGACAGAGGGAGTATTAACCTTTGAAGGAACAAAGATTAACAAGGAGAGAATGAAAAGGCATCAAAACTAGGGAGGGCATCCGAATAAGATGGCACCCCTCAGTAGCGAATCACATGCCACATCCAAATCCAAAAGAGAGCAAGCAAGATGCCTTCTCAAATACCGAAAAGAAAAGGATTTAGCTGGAGGACATACCCACCAACTAAACCAACAGGTGGAACAAAGAGACAATATTACATATGCAAGAGATACTTAAGAAAGCTAGAGCAATGACTAACAGTCACAACAGAAGACATTGAATATAGTTGTTGTAGCAATTCAAGCACTGATGACAGACTTGGGATTCTTCAAACCTTAGAATTTTAGCTCCAGAAAATACTTAACCGATATGCTTGAGCTCCAGAGAGAAATTAAATGGAATCAAATTAGATGGAATCAAGTATGCTTTGCAATCTGTAAATGAAATCCTCAACAGAATATTTATCTCCACCTCCACCCTCTTTGGTTTTGACCCATAGAGCAACTCTAATTTTGATAATCTCAGTAATTTCCTCCCAAATAGGGGCTTTGTTTTCGAAAACATAAGCATTTCTTGATTTCCAAATAGACCACATGACAGCCAAAGGAATGCAATCCCAGATTATGTTTTTATTTGGCTTCATGCTCCAACTGTTCCACCATAATAGTAATTCCACCATTGATTTAGGGGTCACCCATTGGATGCCCCACCAGAGTAGAATATGAGACCAAACATTCCAGACATTTTCACAATGCAACAAAAGATGATCAAGAGATTCAGAGTACATACCACAAAATTTGCAATTTTCCTCAGAGACATTCTGAATGATACCAATATTCAGCAGGTATTCTGAAGTTTTGACCTTCCCCAAATGCACCAACCAACCGAAGCACTGAATTCTATGAGGTGCTACGTTCCTCCAAATCAAGTCATAAGCAGTATTAGATAGAATTGCTTGGGGACTGACTAGCTTGTACGTGGATTTAGCTGAGAAGACACTTGAGCTCTTTCCCTTCCATATCAAGGTATCATTTGATCCAGCAGTTGCTCCTACCCCAGAATCGATCAGAATTTGACATAACTCTATTAGTATTTCCAACTCCCAATCATATAGCTTTCTTCTGAATTGTAGGTCCCATTGATTTGAGTCAGCTTTCCTGGCTAGAACCTGGCTCAACAATTCATCCTTACACCTGACCATCCTAAATAATGAAGGGTAAGATTAAGCCAAACAAGGGGTACCAAGCCAAGGATCCATCCAAAATTTGATTGAACACCCATCACCTACTTTGAATCTGATATTCTCAAAGTATTGAGCATGCATAGCTGGATTCCTATTCATTTCTAACTTGGGAATCCAGCTACTTTCACCCATCTTGTACTTTGATTTTACTACATTTCTCTATAAAGCTTTCTTTTCTACCCCAAATCTCCACCACCATTTAATAAGAAGAGTCTCATTCATTCCTTTGATGCTTCTTATGCCAAGACCACCACAATCCTTCTTTTGAGTAATTTTGGTCCATGCTACCATGTGCAATTTCTTTTTAAGATCAGAGCCACCCCATAAGAATTTTGCTTGAATGGACTCAATGGATTTTATTACACCTTTAGGCAGCGCTACGAATTTAGTTAACTATGCCTTACCATTGTGATTATATTAATACATATGTACAAGTGTAATAATAACTTATGTCAGAGGCGGGAAACTAACATCGTTAATTTCGGCTCTTAATTGAGATCGAATCCTCTCGGATGGAATCTGCTTCCTGCAACACCAACAAACTGTTAGAGCACCTTCACCTTTGCCCTCAATGGTAAAGGTCCTCCGACGCTCAAGTGAGTACGATATATCGAGGGATAATCAATTGACAATGCTAGTAATAGTGTGTTGTAGCGTACCTTTTCCGTTTATGGCCTGCTTGTATTTATAGGTGTTCGTCCGATCCTTTTAGAGATTTTGTTACCTTGATAGGATCGTCCGCTGTTATGGACTCTTCCTTCTTAGGGTTCGTCCCTATCGGGTGGTTGCATTCTGATGATGTTTGTTCCCTTATACGCAGGGGTTGAGATATTGCTAGTTCCCATATATATTTGGGACTCTTGCTGTATTGAGGCTTTCGCCTATATTTGGGGATTGGCTTTCTATCCTTTATTCTCAGGATTCTTCGTGCATATCTTCTCATGCTTATCTATCGGAGAATCCTTCCTATGTGATGTTTTCCCACCATTTCATCCTATGGGGGCTGCTTCTTCCTCTATTCATTCGTTGGAGATACGGGACGAGCTGGATTCTGCTCGTTATAATTGGCACTTAGGGCTTACGTGTATCAGTGCTGGTGCTAACTCTTTATTTGTGCTGATTGAGCTGATGTGTCACTCCCTCTGCATGGTACTAGGTTGCTTTTAGGGTTTTTAGGAAAACACTCCTTCCAACTGCTCCGCAGCTTTGGTCGTCGATGTTTTCCCATCGTGACGAGCTAAGCTTTCCTGCTCCTCTTTTGTGACTATTCTTCCCTTAGCCTTGTGCTTTGCTGGCAAGCTCTGACGAGCAGCACGTGTCAGTTGATTACCGATTGTACCTTTAGCGATAAGCTCGGTCCAGCAACAGTTATCGTACGCCGTGGGACACGCGTCCTTTGTTCGTGGAGCATGGTGATTAACTCCCTTCATTTGATTTCATGTTTTCCCTCCCTCGATTAGTGGGTAGAGGCGGTTTTGCTGACGTCAGAAGCCACTTTCCAGAAGATAGACGATTTTTACCTTTTTCGAAATCCCTTTTCCTTATCGTTTTCTTTTAAAAGTTTAGAAATCACTGAGACCGCCATTACTTCTGTAGAGATTTCCTTAAGCATTTCTCCGCGCCTCGATTCCTTCAATTCTCTTTGCCGGAAAGTTTTACCGTCGCGCACCATTTTTCATCAGTAAGTCCTTCTTCCTTGTTCCAGTAGGTTTAATCTTTCATCCATTATTAGGGTTTGGCTTTTTCTCGCAGCGTCTTCACATCGGTTGATAATGGGTAGGTTTAGGAGTCTCTATGATAATGAGAACACCATGGCGGCCTTCCATCATCAGTATGGCGTTCCTAACGATGTGGACTTGACCTTAGCCCTGTAGATGCTGATCCCAGGGATCAAAACCCTAATAAGATCCATGTCCCCCTTCTCGCTGTTATTGAAGGCGGTGTTAGCTAGGTTTCATTTACATCCTCTTCTTCTAGAAATTCGCCATATTTGCAACTTGACCTGCAACTTGACCCTTCTCCAACTTTGTCCTAACTTCTACCGCGTAGTCATGGGCATGGTTGCTCTGAATAGGAAGTTGGATACTAACTTGGGTTGGCACGACATACAGCGTCTGTATAGTCTAGTGCCCACTGCTTTTGAGATATATTACCTAAAGGTGAGAAATACCAATCGGCGCTTGATTACTGACTTGCCCAATTCTTGTCGAGGCGAGAACGATGATTTTCTGATTGTAACGGGCAACTTCTTGCCAAGGGATGAAGAAGGCAATATTGTGGGTCCACCCTGCCCCTTTGAGTTTGGGCATATGCGTTAGTCCCTGATCCTCTGCTTTTTATTTTGATTTTTTGACTTCCACACGTGGTTTGTGGGACATTGACTTGTTTCCTTTATTCCCTTTTGCTTTTGTAGCCTCGAACATCAACAAGAGGCCTCTGGTTGAACATGACGGCGTTCATAAGGTTGACATAGAGAGAGGTCTTAGATTCAGAGGGACCAGAGGTGTTGATCCTGATGGTCTTGGTCGTACTACCCATATTTTGCTTGGCTATACTCCCACATTCTGTGGTAGTGTTCGTACTGAAAATTCTGCAAACCTTTAGAGGCTTTCTAACAGGGACAGAGGTAGATCTGGGGTAAGGCGTACTACCAAACAAAATTTGTTTTCACGTATTCAGATTTGTCATGCATCTCGTACCAATTCGTATAGTAGGATTTCTCTTAATTTTACTTGTGAATATCACATTGATCAGAGTCAAGCTAGTTCCAGTCACGTGGACCTGACTGTTAAGGGTGACAACAATTTGGACTCTAGAGGCTACTCTCCTTCTCCTTCCCCTGGTATTGACATGACGAGGATTGACCCAGACTTTTCTGAATTTTTGGATGTGGATGACGAGCCTGTGACTTTCCCTGAGAGCTCGTCTGCTGTTAATCTGTCTGCCATTCCTGCTACTAGTCCAGACCCAAAGGTTTTCCCTCCTCCTAATGTCGATGCTCCCACTCTTCCTCTTGTATTGCCTGAAGGGGAGGTGGAGATGAGAGCAAACATTTCTGCTGAGAAGAGGCCTAGGGAGGATGATATCCCCGACTTGTCCATTCCTCAATCCCAACGTTATCGTGAGACCAAGAGTTCTCAACATCCTTCTGGCTCGTCTGTTGAGATATGGAATCCCGTCCTCCGATGTGGTAATCTTCCCATAGTACTGAAAATGCTGAGGTGGCCTTTCGGGTTGGGCGTGCTATTTTGCTCCCCAAGGACATCGAGAAAGACTGGTCCACTGGCAATCTGCAACTTCTGAAGTCCAGCTTCCATCACCATATCAGGGTAGGTCTTGCTTTTGATTGCTTTTATTGTTCATCGTATCTTTGTGTTTATTGTTGTTGTTTGTCTCTGTTGTGCAGTCCATGCAGCAAATGTTCCTCGTCAGCGAGCGTTCCAACCAGGTCAACAAGGCTGTGAATGCTGATAATGCACGCTTGATGAAAGACAATGAAGAACTCAAGAAGAATGCCAAGAAGTTGTCCAACGCCTTCGATAATGCTGCTGCTGAGGTAGAGAGAATGAAAGAAGTGGTGGCCTCCTCTAGCAGGAAATTGACTGAGGCGAACACAACTTTGAAGAAGCTATGACCAGATTGAGTGCTTTGGAAGCTGAACTTGCAAAGGAAAAGAAGAGAAAAATGAATTTGGAGGTTGAGTTGTTGGACGCCAGAGTCAACATCGATGCTGCTTACAATGAAGGTGTTGTTGACACAAAGGAGAAATTCAAAGAACAGTTGCCTGGAATCCAGAGTGTTGCCAGGAAGAAGAGGTGGAGGTGATGCTTGCACAAACAAGATATTGACGTGCATGCTCCGACCTGGCGAGATTATGACTTTACTGTCATTCCTCCTCCTGTTGGTGGTCGACCTCGTGAACCATCTATATACTGACCCTAGCCAAAAGGAAGCTAGTGGCAGTGAGCCCACTGGAGGTGATCAACCGGCTGGACCAGAGCATGATGACAATGCAGCCTCCTCCCCCCATGCCTCGGATGTCTGAAACAACTCCATTCCAAAAGGTTTGCCCTCTTCTCTTTTCCCCAAGAAACAATTTCAACAACTTTTAATGAAAACTTTGACATGTGTTGGTCCATAGCCCTGCGTGGCATTTTGGGACGTTTGACCCTGCGTGGTCGCTTTAAACTCTTTGAATATTCGTTTCACTTAGTAGTTTATTTGGTAACTGGTTTGGTAGTTGATGCGATGGTAGGCCATTGCTTGGTCTATCTGGACATGTTTATCTTCTTTAGGTTTTGACTTTGTGATGGTGAACGGTATCTGGCTTTTCCTTGATTGATCCTTCCCTTAGAGCAACCCCAACAATGAGTTGGTAAATTAGGCAGTGTACAGTGCATATATCTATTATAACTTGACACTTTTTCTATCAACACTCCAACAACACTCCCTATTACCCTCCCTATTTTTAATAAA
>JAXBDA010002587.1:0-41273 GCA_036023075.1 Gaultheria prostrata | reverse complement strand
GGTTGGAGTGTGAGATTTCAAGGTTTTGTGGAGGTTTGAGGGTGAGATCAATGGAGGAGAAGAGAGAGAGAGAGAGAGAACACGTCTGGAGAAGAGAGGGAGGGGAAATGTGTGTGTGTGTGTGTGTCCCCCACACCACATGCACCTTTAAAGCAAAAGGCCAAATTACACCCTTGGTCCAAAATTGACTTATGTAATGCAATTAAGCCCCTATCCACACACAACACCACATAACCCAACACTTAATCATTTTAGACATTTCACACAATTCCTCACATTTCTCCAACATTATTTCCATAAAAATAATATAATTTTACGGGTCTTTACAGTCGATATTTCAGAACCTGGGAAGCTAGATGTGTCCAAGTGGTAGAGTTTATAATTACTGTTTGTACTAAATATTACTTGAGTACTAAGAAAAAGTCAAAGAAAGGGATGTCCATTATTCCATCCCCGCCTGAAAAAGGAAAACCTATCTAATAATGGCTCGTTTGTTTGGATGGTCATGCACATCTTGGGCTAGTAGTTTGTTATCAACCTCGTCGTCACCACTTACCGTGAATGCAGTGATTAGAACCAGAAAAAAACTTAACGTGGTTGATACGAAATTGCACCCTTCTCAAGAGACAGGGTATAGGTATATGCACACGCTGCCAAAACCTGGATTTTGTCCTCTTTCCACCAAAATTGTTCATGTTGAAGAAGTGATCCCAATAGCCCCGTTTAGATGTGCATCAGTTTTCCCCTTGTTTATCAAGTTTCAGTATTGCAGATTGCCATGTAGCCTCAGGATGTTTGACATCTTTGATTGACAGACAAATCAATTAGATCCCTGCATTCTGGAAATGTGATATTTCTTGTGTGATGTTTTTTTGGTTTTATTTGCCACAAAGGGGTTGTGAAAGGTGATTATGTCTTTCAGTTTTAAGACTGTTTGAGCATTCGGACATACCATTTCTTTATTCCTCATATTCTTGTTAGTAAATGAAGCCTGTGTGTGTTTTTATTGTGATGGTAATTACCGTTGTCTCATTACTGCAGATGTACGCCTGATCTCTACTCTTATAGCACTATGTTATTAGCTTATGTGAATGCATCTGACATGGAAGGTGCTGAGAAATTCTTCAGAAGAATAAAACAGGATGGATTTGAACACAATGTCGTCACATATGGGATACTGATCAAAGGCTACGCAAAGGAGAATAATCTCGAGAAGATGATGGAGAAATACGAAGAAATGCGTGTTTCTAGTATCAAAGCCAATCAAACTGTCTTGACAACCATCATGGATGCATATGGGAAGAACAAGGATTTTGACAGTGCTATTGTGTGGTTCAAAGACATGGAATCTTGTGGGGTTGTTCCTGATAAAAAAGCAAAGAATGTTCTTTTATCTTTGGCAAAAACGACGGAAGAACTAACGGAAGCTAAGCAACTAGTAGGACACGTCGATTCTGGTGCCAATGAAAACACTGGTGATGGGTTCCTTAAGTCCGTTATTGATGAAGATGAAGATGATGACTATGACTATGATTTTGCAGAGGAGACCCTTTCTTTTCAATAAGAGAAAAAGAGTCAATTGCTTCGACTAACGAGCTTCAATATAGTGTTTCACATGTTGTAAAGTTGGGATGTCTTGTATGTAGCGATACATATAAATGACTCAGATCTTGGGTAAATCTGATGAGTTTAGGCTAGTTTATAACAAAGATGTCATTCCAATGTATGCTGACATCAATCCAGGTTTCTAAAATGGTACAATGAGAGAATTTTATTGCTTATTAGACTGTTTTCGGTGAGCAATTTTTCAGTACCGAGTGGTACCTCTCGGCGCATCTAGGCCATCAATTTTGGCTTTGGGCGATCCGAATTTGGAGAGAGAAAAAGGAGAGAGAAAGATGAGAGAGAGCGAGTAGAGAGTGTTTTAATCTCGGTCGTCCAATACACTTTTGGACGATCCGGATGCAACGTTGGGTACCACGTAGGCTCGGCCACGTGGTACCAATTTTTTCCGTTTTTGGTGGTTGAGCAAGCCCAACTCATTCTCCCTCATTTAAAAATCACAATTTGAAATTTTCATTCCAGCTACCAAAACTTTCAAGAAATTTTCTATTTCATCCAAAAAAATTCAGCCTATATAACAAGTAGACTAATTTTAATTTACACCCCGTGTAATTTAACAAATTTTCACTTTCAATCCTGCGACTTAAGGGTGTAAACGAAATTTTCTATTTCATCCAAAAAAATTCAGCATATATAATAAGTAGACTAATTTTGATTTACGCCCCCTGCAATTTAACAAATTTTCACTTTCAAGCCCACAGCCAAAACAAACCCTAAATCCTCCCAAGAGCACCAGCACCTCCTAAAAATGGAGCACCGGCTGTCCACAGTCAATCACAACCATGGAAACCATCAGGAAAAGACGACTCCAAGAGAGAGACGTCAAAGCCTGAACATCCCTTCCACACCGCCCGCAACACCACCCAGAAAACCAAAACCGCCGCCACAAAGATACCCAGCCATCGCCAAAACGAGGACAGGAACCATCGCGAGAGGCGACGCTGACGACACCAAGCCACCCCACCAAGCCACCACAAGCCATTAGGCCGGAAACCGAGGACCACCAACATGGAAACCTGGCGTGGAGGCAACCAACCTGACAACCGTTAGGCAAGAAAGATCGCATCCAACAATGCAGATCCGATCGGGGAAACGGAAGAGACGGAAGACGGATCCAGAGAAGGAAGGACTGAAAGGAGGAGAGGAAGGAGAAAAAGGAAAAGAGCCCGGGGGTAGGAGGTGGAGGCGCCACTCCCCCCCAGGCGGAAGCTCTGAAGCATTGGGACCGAGCCCCATTCTGATGTTCCGAACCGTTGATCTTGTTTAAATGAGTAAAATATGAGGTCTTCCAAAAATTTAGCTCAATTTGGATATTGGTAAGGGCTTGATCCAAATAGTTTTTGCAAAACTATGACAGGAATTGATGTTTTTAAAACTGTTTGGAACAAGCACTTACCGATATCAAATTGAGCTGAAATTTGGCATGACCTTTTATTTTACTCATCTAAACAAGATTAACGGTTCGAAACATCACAGTGGGGCCTGGAAGAGTGAGGTATTTTTATATATATTTTTATTACTTAGAACTGTGATCATTTTTTGTTATGCATATCCGTGTCCTCATGTGGTTACGCCTAAACAATCTCGCTTTCCTATAGAACCGTGATCTTATACAAACAATGATCTCATTTTTTCAAAAGAACCGTGATCTTTTGGCATAAAAGATCACTGCCATTACGGATTACCTGTGATGAATTGTGTGTCTTCCTACAGTGAAATATTTTAGGCCACAAAATCTGCTTCATTAACTGAAAATCAAGATTTCAATTTGGTTTCTAAACAAGAAACGTATTTCAACTTTTTCTTATCGAATATAGCTGCATCAAACAGAAATGATAACCAACTCCAATTACAAATATTATCTAGCTCATAAAAGCATGGCTTGTCAAATTTTGTTCTTTCAGACAATGCTACAAATCGTTTCTATTTACACGCACGAAATTGGAAATTATTTACATAATTAGCTCAAGGCTTTTCATAAGAGAACCAGAGAATAACAAACAAAATGATCCAAATACTCCAGTCATTCGCTTCCTCCCGCTTTCTTTGACAATACCCAATTGCCTCAGTCTCATGATATATACTACATAAGCAAAAGGCAGAGCACTCATTAGAACTCAAGACAGAAAACATTGAAAAAACTAGCATGATATAGGAAGCATTATCCTTCACTTGATGTAAGAGTATGACACATAAAATGTGCACTGAACTTATCCATAAAGAATCTAAAAGTCTCAGATACCTTTACCAATCTCAAACCTGGGGAGAGAGTGCAAGGACACAATTTCCGAAAATGCTGCAGCTTCATGAGACATGCATCATCTCCAATGATTCTCAGTGTCCCAACTCTAGGAAACTTCATCTTTCCAAAAAAGAGGACACCAGTAATCATAAAACTTGGTATAACTCTCCATTTATTCACACTTTCACCATCTTCTAAACAAGTCAAACCTCAGAAACCGCTGCCATGTAGCAAAAGGCCCAATGCAATACGAAAACAAAGATCAAGATCAGAGCAGTGAATAAGCTGTTAAACCAATATTAAACTTTCTACAAAGTTTTAGGAGAATTTACGGAAAGGAAAATCTGACAGAGAAGACATATTTTATATACTGTAGCTATAACTTGCAGCAAATGGCTTGACGCAACACGGAAATGGCAAAAGGTATAAGCTTTAATGCAATTAGAAGAAATGTTCTGCCACCATTTGATACAAGTATACAACAAGAAACCCAAAATCAACTATTATTTGCCAAAATTGACTTCCTTGTGAGTTATTTGCAATCATGTCTACGGCATTATTTGGGTTGGGGGTATGTGTATACGTAGATGAACATCCTGTAGTTCGTTTGCTGACAATCTTAACGGACGAAACATTCATACCATACTTGAGACATACAAGATAACACAGAAACAGCAAGCGCGAAATTTGAGGAGACAATATCTACAACCAAAAGTTTCGTACTACTGAGAAAAGAAGAAGTAAAGTTTCATACTAATTTAACTTGCAGTTTCAGCAATCCTAATTATGATGAAATTAAACTCAAATTACAAGGACATGTCCAGAATATAATAGCTCAAGAAAAATCCTATGTCTACAACTCACCACCATATATGCAACTTGCTAGCAGTCTCAAAACCATAGAATTCAATACTACCAATTTTCACAGCAAAGAAAATATGCTTATGTATAAAAATAAACAATAATGAAATTGCAGTAACTTCTTGTGTCGGAAGGCTAAACAACAGAACATTGAGGCACTCGTATCTGTATAGGAAATAACCTTTTGTAGCTTAAACTAAACCTTGTACTCATTGACGCGCATCCATTTTGTAGACGGCCAAATGTTCCCTTTAATAACAGGGCAACAACCTAAAAGATAGTAGAAAACAAACAACCAAACAAATCATCACTCACTTAAATAAATAATTGGCATGATTTGTGGAGTGGAATATGAATGCTGTTTTGAAGCTTCTGAGGTCCTCTTAACTGAAACATATGGTTAACAATGACTGCACTTAGCATGACTTGGATTTGCACCACACACGCACACGCACACACACACACACACACACACACACACACAGATCCCTCTCATTCTCACATTTTCCGATTGAACTTTGATGATCCGAGCCGTTCCATGTGTTTAAAACATGTTTTTAAGGCCCCCCATGAGGAATCATAGAAAAAAATGACTTGGAAGGACTTCATCCGAGCAGAGTTGTGCACCATCTAGACTAACTTCATCACCAGACAACCTGCCCCCATGTTCTCCATCTTCATTCCACTCCTTATCCTCATCAATGAAACCAAAAACATCATCCAATAAATCAGTCTCGTCCTCATTATCCGAGGCTTCAAGTTCCTCTAAATTATTCCCTCCTTCAACACTCTCATTTCCCCTACCACCATCACTCACTTCAATACCCCCAGTACCCTCTATACCATCATTAGCAAAACTCAACATCCACACACACATTAACTGTTTCAGTCCTACCCATGACATACAACTCATAAATCTAGGTCATTTTCAACTATTCTCCTCTTAGTAATATCAGGCAATCACAATGAAATGTAACAGTACTTATCCGGATCTACATTATGCAATTCATAGATTTCAAAGGCCCCTTGGGCTTCTTATGCAATTCCCACGTAAAACCAGCCACCAATGCCATAAAAACAATTATACTTCTGTAACCAATACTACAAATGTTCTTTGGACATTGTGAGGTCACCACCAAACCCATTTACGCCACCAGCCAGAACAAGTCTCTCTCTATTTTTCAACTTCTTCCCTTTTTTCTTCTCATTACAGCAATGCACTGCCTGAGAACTTCACAGTTCACACAACCACAACCCATTTAAAAAAAAAAAAATCACTTTTCAAAAATATTTACAGATGATATACCCAATTCATCATGAGCAAAAATATTGAGGTACGTTATACAAAATCACAGAATATACCCAATTCATCATGAGCAAAAATATTTACAAATGAGCAAAAATCCCAACAAAAAGAAGCAACCATAGGAAAAGATAAAGTGGCAGGCGTATACCAATTAACAGATTCGAACAAGCTCTCGGAATAGGCAGCAGCTTAGCAAGCGAGCTTCGAATGAGCGGCATTCGACGTCGTCGTTTCGATTGACCGTTGTCGGAGATAATTCAGATCGGACGGAAAGGTACAGGGTAGAGGGAGAGGGAGAGGGAGAGATCGTCGCTTCTAAACGCGAGAGATTAGGTTAGAACCGGTTTTTATGGTTTTGATTCAGTATATCCAAACCTATTTTAAGAAACATAAATTCATTCTGATCGGATACTAATTCATTTTCAATTTATATGAAATTTGTACATAATTTGTATTTTTTGGCATTCAACAACATGAATGTCTTAGATCATTAAAATATTACTGAGAGAAATAGAAAACGTACTTAAAGTCCCGGAGTTGTTAATATGAATGAGGATATGTTTCAATGTATTCAAGTCCATTTTAAGAAATGAAAATTCATTTAGATTAAGTACTAAAATATAATTTATTTAGGAGATCTTCATACATCATATGTTTTACAATAATTTGTACAAGAAGAATGTCTCGGATCGTTAATTTATGGTCGATATAGGCAGAAATCGTCCTCGTAAATATTAGCTTGAAACGAAGTCGTTTTGAACACATGACATATGTTGAAAGTATGTCATGACGTGGAACTTTCTTTTACAGAAATAAAAAACGACGTCGTTTCGTTATTAAAAAAAAGAAAACCCCGTCGTCTCCCTTTCTGTTCTGAAGACATGCCGCAGGTTGAACCTATGGCATGACGTGGGAATTATTTTTACAGAAAACGAAACGACGTCGTTTCGTTCTTAAACAAAACAAAGCTTCGTCTTCTCCCTTTCTGTTCTGATTTTACTCGACAGCGAGAGTGAGAGAAGCCACCACCACGAGACGTCCCCCGCCACCGGCGAGAACCTCCTGGCCGACGCTCCTACCACGAAGGTGTCTCTCTCTCTCTCTCTCGTTCCTAATATTCCTGGGTTACTAAAAAAAAAGCCCTAATTTTCGTCTGATACATGTATCCTGGGTTAGCATCCTCCCCTTGATTGTGCCGATGTATTAGCATTTGGTACGTTTTTTGGAGTTATCAATTAAGTAGGTTAAATACTTTTTCAAGATCACCAGTTTGCATTGCAAAATTTATTCCTGGTTTAGTTTTTTTGTACCAAGTAAGCAGTACAAAAGTTAGATGCTTGATTCTTTTTCCACTTTCATAGCTTAGTGGGAATGCATTTTCATGAAAATTTCATAGTGAATGATGGGAATTTGTTACATTGTGGTATCAGGCTCGGAAGATGCAGGAGAATGGTTGGAAGCCCAAGTGGTTTGCAAAGGTGAGAAAAGCCTTGTTACCTAACACAGTTGTAGAACTTCACATATTAAATAATCTTTGTTACCTTACTTGCTTGGATTAGTCTGACTTGATGAAAAACCACCGACCTTGCATAACGATGCTTACGTGGCTCTCGTCATGGTGAATAAGAGCGAATTGGATGTTTTTAATAGTTCATTACATCTTGTATTATGGGCAAGAGTGGAGCCACATGCAAAGTTGAACCTCGATTCTATGCCCAGGAGGCTATGAAGCACCCTACCTGGAGGTTGCCCTATCCGTATTTGACACGTCGAGGACACGCGGCACGCAGGGGACATGCCAAGTGGAGCGTCCAAGACACTCCGGGACACAGGGGCGCACACGGGGACATGAATTTTTGTAAATTTTAAAAGCTTTCCCTGGGGGAAATTGTTATAACTACGATAGTATTGGGTCAAGAGTGTAATATAAAACATGTGTGTATAAAGTTATACACCATCGGTCTTTTATGCATTTCATAGGGGTCACTAACATAAATATTTTGTAGTTACAAGATAGGTTTGCATGAGTGAAAAATGCATTCGAAATAATTTGTTGTGTCCCCATCCGTGTCCGTGCTATGTAACCAGGAGGTGTATGTGGCCCCACCTTATGTACTTGCTTCTCTGTTTTTTCGAGCTGAACATTGAAGTTATGAATCCAGCTTTCACAATTGTTTGCAAGAGACTTTTGGTTTATATTCTTAGTTTTTTTATGCTACTTACTACTTGAGATTCCTTGCCCCCTTTTGAGATCCGCACACACTTTAGCGAAATCTAGAGAGGCATAAGGTAAATTGTTTTGCCTGGTTTATAAATTATAGTCTAAGTGGGATTTACAAATCTTCCAACCAGACAGGAACATTTGGTGTTCGTTTCACAAACTCAAAACAGTAACATGTGCCCTTAGATACAGATCAACCACGATCCTTGATCTCCAACTATTTATCTCCATCAGTAACAAACATTAAGATCCTCAACAAAATCAGGCACTTCTTTTTTTTAGCCTGCAGAAGTCTTACTATGATATAAACCTTGCAAAAGTCTGAACTACTTGGTCAAACAGGGTGGAGAACAGGCACCCTGGTACTAATGAAGTGGGTTAGTTTGCTATGAGAAATTTATACCTGCATTTGTAGCTGGGTTGAGTATGGCTGGAGGCAGTGATTGATGGTTGGAATTCGTCAGAGGGTGGCCTGAGGCAGTTGTGGGCAAGTGGTGGAGGAGGGAGGAGAGATTGGAAAGTTGTTTTATGAGAACATGCTTTTTCTACTTCCAAATTTTGGAAACTTGGTTAACTATTAGGATTTTGCCACGGACAGCTCTCAATGCAGTTTTGTTTATAATTTTCAAATCATTGAAGCTGAAAACCGAAAAGTGAAGGTGGCAGTGTTACCGAATGTAGTCTAGATGACCAGTTTGGTCTTTTTAAAAGCTCTAAAGTTGTTTTCTTACCTTTGTTTGATATGTGGCATTCATTTGCAGGCCAACACAAAAAGCTTATAACATCTTGCTTCATGTGTTTGCAATCTCTGGAGTGGTGGGAGCAAGCTTGAATTGTTTTCAAGAGCATGCGGAGAGACAGGTAATAGTGCCATTTTCCTCTAAAATGCCCTAAACAGTGAGTAATAGTGCCATTTTAACATAGTTATCATTTTCTGTCTCTCTCTGAAGAGATCCTTCACTAACCCAGGCATCGCCCAAGCTAGACGAAAAGTTTGAATACAAGCAGGTCCAGATCTCTGGGGCCAGTGTACAATGCAATTAACGATGGTTTACTGGGACGCACACATGCAACACCAATCCATCACAAACATGAGCTGCCTCCTCAAGTTATCATTTGTAGCATGACAGTATAATACTGGCCTTTCTCCTTGTTGTCAAGCAAAGAGCGCTACGTTTGAAAGGCGACCTTTCCTTGGAAAGCAGCTATCCCCTTGCCCAAGAAGTCTGCGGCAAAAACCAGAACTTACGACTCGGGGATCCATCTCATACCAAAAGAGTTTTCTGTCGTTTAGTAGAGTACTACAAATGTAAACCGATCAACTCCACAATAGGGAGTACGGGTTATCCTGTGGAAAAAGTAAATTTGGTTGGCTTAACATGAAATAGAAAGCTCACTTGACTTCCTGCCGAAAAGAAGTTACATCTTTCGTATCATCTCACAACTGTGTTTGGCTTTTTTGTGCAGAACAAAGAATGACATTGTGGGAGATAGTTTGAGATAAACCACTATTGTGGAAAGGGCCATTCCTACCTAGATCGAATATCTTCCCTGTCTGCTTTTTCCTGTAGTTAATGGGGGGTCGTTGTTGGGTCTGGGTTCTGGACTTCTTGATTAGGGGCTTCTTAGTGCCAATCTGAGGGACTCTCTCCTGGATCATGAATCTGATGTCAATAGCAAAGTACATATGTTTGTTGCAGGATTGTTGCTTCTCTAAGAGCATTTGCATGGCTAGAAAGTGATTTCTGTTCAAATCAAAGTAGCACTCATTGTTGTAGAGGTGCCATTTCATTCTAATTTGTATGATCTGGTGTCTTCAAAACTGTCGAACATTTCTTTGGTATTTGTGTTTGATTGCACAACACAAATGCGCTTGACCATGTTACCAGCGCCCTTTTGTCTAAGCTCCATGCCAGTGTTCTAAAAGTCGGCCGCCTAGCTTGACTACTCCCCGCCTAGGCTCTAGGCGGTGGTCCAACGCCTAGATTAGACAACCGAAGAGTTGGCCGCCTTGTGCCCTAGGCGGCCGACGCTGGGCGCCCCTCATCCACCCGACTAGCGTCTAAAGAGTTTTGGAACATTGTCCCATGCTCTTTTCCTCTTTACTGCACCCTTTTGTTTATCTTATGCTACATCATCACTTTTGTTATCGCACTGTTGGGATTTGCCTTTCCGATTTGTATTTCCTCTTTTATTTCTCAGGGTATGGAGTTCAAGGGATCAGAGAAGGGGAGGATGAGATATGTTGGAATCTTTCTAAATCATGGGAGTTTAAGGTGAAATCATTTTTTGTGGGGGTGGAAGAGTTTTCTTTCCTTGGAAAGCAATTTGGAAGACTAGGGCTCCTTTGAAGTGGGTTTTTTTTTTGTGGTGTGAGGCCCTAGGTAAGATTCTTACCATCAATAATTTGATTCGAAGGCGGATAATAATTGTCAATTGGTGTTGTATGTGCAAAAGGGATGTGAAGACGGTTGATCACCTTCTCATTCATTGCCCATTGGCATGGGAGTTACGGACTTCGGTGTTGTTTGGTATTCAATGGGCTATGTCAAGAAATGTCATGGAACTTCTAATTGCTTTGAGAGGTGCTAGAGTGGGAATGAGAAGGAAGCGTGTTTGGACTATGATTCCTTTTTGCTAGATGTGGATGATTTGGCGAGAAAGAAATCAGAGATGTTTTGAAAGAGTAGAAAAACCTTTGTTCAGAATCAAAAGTTTTTTGGTGAATAACTTGTATAGTTGGGACAGGGAGAATGTTATCCTTCTCTTAACCAATTTTTTGATTGATTTGATCTTTTATTTTCCCATGATGGTGTATAAGGCCTTTTTGTCGGTGGTCTATCTTTTGTATACGGGTAGCATCCCTTTATGCTCTCTTTAATATAATTATTTACTTACAAAAAAAGAAGAGGATTTCCTTACTGAAGTTCATGGATTTTGGCGGACAATGTGATTTGAGATGACTCTACATGGATTTGCCAAGGGAGATTCTCCTTTTGTTGTTCATTTCTTCCTGTACATTGTTTTTCGAATCACAGGAATGCCGCGGTTTTTTCAGGCATTCCCTGTGACAATATAATGGGTACATCAATATTTGTGCCAAATGCAACTTATCGAAAAAATTGGAAGGTTGGTGCAAATTTCAAGGTCCCTAAACCCATGGAAAGTCTGAGAACAAGGTTTCCAATAGCGGTTCTAGTCGCCATAAGAAGTGCAACAGTGGTGCTGATGTGGTTGTAATGTGTAGCTAATGGTTTTAGTACCCGAGGTCCTAATTTTTTCCCTTTTTAGTATTACTTTAAAAACTTAACTGAGACGAATGTTTGCTGTTCAAGAACTCATTCGTTGGGGTTTCAATTGGTTTTGGTGGGTTTTATGTATTTTCAAATACGACCCAGGAGATTTTTCCTTGTCATTTTGGTAGTCTACGGTTTGATCTTTCACAATTCCATTATATACCATTTAAAAGACAGTGCAGTGGCTTGTTTGTGTTACAAGTGTTCTACATTTATGCACTTGATTATCAGTTTGGTCGTGTTTGGGTCATAAATGAGGAAGGATCCCTAGAACATATGAAAAAGTTCAAGGAAAAACAAGGAAAGTTAAATGGAGCAAACAAGGAAAAAACATCTTTCTGCCTTGGGTTATTTGACGACTGTCGCATATGTTTTCATCAGCACAAATATCAAGCATTGAAAATTGAGATTGTGAAGCTAAATCATGCAGTAGCACGCTACATTTGAACCGGATTGAATATAAACTGACATGAAACCAAGCCCTCAAGGTAATCGAAGTTATGAAATTTTTTTTTCATAACTTCGAAGTCCATAATCACAATCTGCACTTTGGAGATTCCATCAACAATTCGCACTTGCATGTTACAATTTGTCGAGAAACGTTGAAAACTCACATTTCACAGGATGAGAAATGTATATCCATATGCTGTGATGGCCTTGCGTTCACAAATAAATTCTTCCACCAAATAGGAGATTTCAAGAAAATTTCATCCACATTTCCCTTCAACAGAGTCGAACATTTCGGGTACTAACTATTATAAGTTCCCAATTACAACCTATGAATATAAGAGTAATAATACATCTCAATGCAGTTCACAAAGACTGAACATCCCGAAATTATCTAACACAAAGAAATCGGCCGACATTCTAAACAAAGAATAACAAAGGAAACAAGCATAACCAAGGCTTTTTAAGTCCTACAAATACCATAATAGCTTTGGTCTGTTGGTCACTTGTGCAACACGCTCTTCTTCGGAAGCTTTGGTTTCTTTTGAGGTTGGTTCTGCCAAAAAAAATGATAATCCATTAATAACTACAGCAAAAAAAAAGGCCACTCTAAGCCATACAAAAAGCGATGTAGCAAATGAAAAAATGAAAAGGAGAGCAATGCGCAAGTGTAAATTCACCTTCTGTCTTTCGAGGGCTTCAAAATCAGTCCTCTCTTTCCAATTGCTCTTGCGGAGTTTGATTGTCCGGTTTCCAACGTACTTGCCTGCAATAACAATTTATTCAAGCATCACTTATGATGTAACTGTTCATAATCAATAATTATTATAGGAAAGGCTACACGGGGATGCCACCCATGTACAAAATAAGGCCAAGGACTCGTACAAGCATCACTTATCGTGCCTCGAGAACCTTCACCGCATTTCCATCTCAGGGGAAGTATGTTATTCAAGAGGTAAACTACACATTCAGTTCAAAAAAAAAATGCTCTGGTAGTGAATACTATCATGCAAGGGACCAGAAATCATTCTGTGAGCATTCAGTTTGAAATGCACCATTTCAGCTACGTTACCTAAGTAAATCTTATTCCCATAATCAGGAACAAATCAACTCCAACCCGGTTACATTGTCGTATACTAGACACAGTTGCATGCACATGTTCAAGACCGAATTAGACAGTTTCCACAAGACAAGGTTTGTGCAAGTTGTGGAGTCCACTTGCAGCTCATGAATCCTAGAAACTCTTGAAGGTTGTTGGTGGTGTTTGTGGGAGTATCAAAGTATGAAAGAGCTTGAACATACAAAATGGTGTTGCCTTCGCAATATATTGCTTAATTATTCCCACTGATTCAACCTCTGATCAGCAGCTCACGAATCACATAAATCATTCCACAAGGAAAGGTGAGGATCCAATAATACCTTATGTAACAAAACTGTGGAATTCTAAATAAATGACCCGAAATTAATTCGTTTATAAATGGAGCAACAAAGCATAATAAAATAGGATGTGGAAGAACCATGTATATGACTTACCATTCATTTCTTTTAAGGCTGCCGCAAGATTTGAAGGGCTGGCAAAACTAACAAATCCGTATCCCTTGGTTTTGCCAGTGCGCTTATCTCTGACAACCTATGGCCACAGAATAATGCGGACCCATCTCGATTAATGTCAGAAGATCCAGTTAATAGATCGAAAAGAAAATATGATCATAGTCAAGATATCAGTTTGATAGGTGCATTAAAGTGAAAGATCACAATCAGAGACATGCTGCAAAATTGTAAGAGGTCAAAATGGACATGGACCATCTGAGGGCCTAATGTGACCAGCTTGCCACGATGTGAGTTTACCCAAGGCCCACCTCGACCAGTTCAGTACGACATGAGTTGTAATTGGCTAATTTTGTCATCTTAATAGCACTAAACGACTGAGGCCACCTCGCTGGCTCAGTTAATGCGAAGCCAACTACATCAAGTGAGCTTATGTGGAAACCATGTAGGACAGACCCCAAAGGCCAAAGGTACACTCCACATTTCACCCGAAATACTTGTCACTCAGCTACTTCAGTTCTTCTTCACTCGCTAACAATCATCAGGATGTCCTCCAGGAAGCTTAAGCTGATCTTATTCTCACAGTATTTTGCAATTACAGGAGGTTGAGAGTAGCTCCTCATCTCCCACCCCCCATTTCTGATATCTCCAGAATTGGCACCTTTCGCCCCATACAAAAATTACACGAGCACAAAAAGACCATCAATGCATTCCTAGGCAAGTGTGGTCTGCTCCACAGTACAAATTAGATACGAAATAAGAGGAAGCTGCAACAGAAAAAATTGCTTGCCAAGAGTAAGATTATAGGAAAAAAAATGATGGAACAATACTCCCTCATTATTGCTAGATACATATCCATATATATGTGGGTATAATGGTTTTCGTTACATAACAAATACAAGATAGATTTGATATTTTTACAAGATTTTAATTATCAGATCCCGATAGGTAAAAGATTTCAGGTCTAAGTTATCTACTGATTTAACAAGCACCAGGGATCGGCAAAGTCACCTTAACCCACATTTTGCCAATAGCATACATGCATCAAAGCTTATTAAACATAATAAATCAGACAGAAGTCGTGATCTTAAATTGCAGAAATTTTTCTATGTGAACGTTTTGCAATCTGTATAATTCCCATAACGATGACCACAGTTTAAAAACCATAGAAGCTTGTCCAAAATTGTAATGCTATGCATCGGTGTTCATATGTAGTGGGTGACAAATTCAGGTACGAAAGATTTTCACAGGAAAATTCACAAGGGATACAAAAGAAGTTATTATTAACCCCAACACTGCAGTAACCTCAATACGAGACCCCAACTTGAAGACGTCTAAAACCGCTCCTAAAACCACTTGTTTTTCAATTCCATAGGAAAAAATTACCAGACATTGTTAGTACACAAAAACTGTCGTTGATTAAATCTAACGACGCTTTTTCCAACAACCATTGGTCCCAGCTTGCAAAATATACAAGTCAAATTCACACCGCAGTCTGAACTGCAGAGAATCCTACCTCAACATATACGATCCATGCACTTCACATCGACATCTGAAGGCTAACATACAAAAGGCTCAAAAACACACAAAGTAAACCACTATAAATGATGAAGTTCAGGTAGAACTTACCCAAGCCATGTTGAATGAAGGGATGAAGGGAACAGGGAGAATGCCTAAGGAACATCATCAGTCACCTCATTTCCAAGATTACCACAAAAAAGACGAAAATCGTCTGCAGAATGCTAACATAATCATAACTGTAAGGGATGCCTCCAATGAGTTAAGACTCGAGAACCACACTACCGAAGCACACCAAGAGCCACCGCAAAGCAAGAACATCGTGGAGGAATGACTAAATTACCAAAAAATTTAAACCATGAAGGAGAACAATAAAACTTGACTCTTTTAGTGACTCAAAATAAGATGAAGAAGCGGATTGCATCAACCAAGTACTAGCGAATAGGTACAAGTTGACTTTTTGTTTGAACATTTATACTTCATATAAAGATACACTACATGAAAGTCATAGGACTCATGAGAAATTTTACCATGTTGCTTAGTACTGAACAAGTTAGAAATAAAAAGAAGTGAAAATACAACCAAGAAGATGTAGCCTTGTTTCCCATTTGCTAAAATGAGAATCCCATAAAATCAAATGGGTTGATTTTATGGAATTCCCATTTTAGCAAATGGGAAACAAGTTTGGGAGTTAGTGATCAACATGTGTGCGTAATGCCGAATCCTCACCTAAAATCAACAACAAATGAGAACGGTATCGGTGGCATTTTTAAGAACCATCAAGGCCATTTCCTTGAACAGTCGCCATTGTTGAATAAAGAAAGAATAAACTTCGTACATGCCATACCTTGTCTCAATGTGTAATCAACGATCGTACAGTCGCCATTGAACAGTCGTACTGAAACACAAGAACTCCATTGCTCGACCAAGCGAGCCACGAATGAGCCTCTAGGTCGTTTTGATTGAACTGAGCCTCTAAACGCGAGATCATTATATGGAGAGTTTTACCGTCGACGATCGTCGCTTCTAAACGCGAGATTATTATATGATGAACCTATTTTAACCAACATAAATTTATTCGGATCAAACCTATTTTAACCAACATAAATTTATTCGGATCAAGTACTAATCCATTTTCAATTAATTTGAAATTTTTACATAATTTGTATTTTCTTATGTTCTACGACTTGAACGTCTTAGATTATTAAAATATTACTGAGATGGATAGAAAATGTACTTAAAGTCGTCAAAGAGTTGTTGATATGGAAGGGATATGTTTCAATGTATCCAAATCCATTTTAAGAAACGGAAATTAGTTCAGATTAAATACTATTATGTGATTTATTTACGATATCTTCGTACATCATATGTGTTACAATAAGTTGTACAAGAAGAATGTATCGGATCGTTAAATGATGATCGATATAGGTAAAAATCGTCCTCGTAAATGTTAGCTTGAAACGAAGTCGTTTTGAAGCCATGACATAGGTTCAACCTATGTCATGACGTGGGAATTATTCTTACTGAATTGAAACGACGTCGTTGGAATTATTCTTACAAAAATGAAACGACGTCGTTTTGAAGATATGACACAGGTTCAACCTATGTCATGACGTGGAAATTATTCTTACAGAAATGAAACGACGTCGTTTTGAAGACATGACACAGGTTCAACCTATTTCATGACGTGGAAATTATTCTTACGGAAATGAAACGACGTCGTTTTGAAGACATGACACAGGTTCAATCTCTGTCATGACGTGGAAATTATTCGTACAGAAATGAAACGACGTCGTTTTGTTATTTAAAAGGAAAAAAAGATACCAAAGCTTCTGTTCTGCGAGAGCGAGAGTTCTCGAAAATTCAGAGGGAGGGAAGAAGGTGAGTAGATGAGGTGGCGGCGTTAGGGGCGGCAGACGGCGGAGGATTAGCTGGGTGTGGGCCCACTTATCGAGAAGCTCGAAAAGGAGAAGGAGAAAGGTGATCTTAATATGTACGGAATCGGAGAGCTTTGACTACGAGAGGTTCGCTCCGGATGCTGTGAGGAAACAAGCTGAATTGTTTGAGAAGAAGTTTAAGAGGCATGAGGACCTCCTCAAGAACTTCACCGATGCTGGTATGTTTGTTTATATATGTACTTGTGATTTAGGGATTGGACATTTTCAATCAAGTTCAAAATGAAGTTTTTATTGCATATGAATTTGGACAATCAGTTTGAGAGCTATATCATGATGACATTCATCCTCTCCTTATAGTACACCTGAGTTATAAAAACAAAAATGGGTCCAAAATAACAAATAATTGTGTCCAAAATGACGTTTCGGATTGTGGTCTTCAATGATGATTGCTCATCGATTATTACCTTCTCTGTGTACTACCGGTTTTTGAAGAGCACAAAGAAAAAGAACACATTGAACAAGAATCCTGAAGAAGAATCTGATCCTGTTGTTAAAGAGAAACAGAAATTAAGGAAAAAGGTTAACGTCTTGATGAAAAAACAAAAAGTGCAGCAAGTCAGGGCAATTGTGAAAGAACATGACGATCTTAAATCTTGGGGCAATTGTTATTGTCAGTTGTCACGGTTAAAGTACTACCAATGGTAATAGTCAGGATGTTTTATCCCAGTTACTGTGCGTTCCAGGTTGGTTGCCGTTTGATTTAGTTGTTGATGGAATCCACCTACATACACCCTCCAGTCGAGCAATTAGGAGATGGTCCACCTGATATACGGCCTGCGTTTATCCACTCACTGAAAACTCTCACAAAGGAAACACAGTGAGTAAATTCATCTCTCTCTCTCTCTCTCTCTCGCGTTGATAAGGATATATTTATGTTTGCTGTTTGAACAGGAAATTTAGCAGGAGATATGGAGTTATTGAGTGTGACCCTTTAGTTTGCAAAGGCCTTAAAAGAACCGTGAGTATATCATGTAATTCTTGCAATACATGGCTAGTACTAGCACATTTTCCTGTGCTTCAAAAAAATTGTCATATTTTTTAGGATGCAACAGTTATTTCATTAAATATTTTTTCTGCCTTATACATCTAATCTCTGTTTTCCACCAGGCTAGGCACATGGTGATTCCATACATGCCAATGTTGGTAGTTGGTACCTCCGGTAAATTGGACAGGGAATATCTGTACTTTCTCTTGGATGTTGTAATTTGTTTCCACCATATATATTTGGTTTTTGGTCTGGTTGAAAGACTGGGTATTGTCTTTTAGTGTTCTTGCTCCTCCTGGATGATATAGAAAGCATGAGCATAAAAGAAAAATTATGCATTTGAGCTATGAAGTGGCAGTACTTAATAAGTGCTGCTGCTTAAGATGTTCAATATACTGCCCAAGTATCTAAGGTGGAGACAAACCTCCCGCTCGCTCTTATCTGTACAGGAGTGTGTGGTGAGACTGTTGTTGACTGTTCTTGATTTAATGGGGCGAGAACACATGGCATGTGGTATCTCCTACACGGCTTCGTTCAGCAATAAGAGTTTGGGTTCCTCAATATCTTTCACTATGCCATTTTTTTCCAAATGTGAAGATCCGAGGCTTGAATTTATGTGTCGTTTATGTACGTTCCGACTCTCACAAAGATGGAAACTTGCATGATTTTCATGTTAAATTTAGAAATCGTTCAGCTTGTCGGGTTCTAGATAAACTAGTTCTGCTGGTGAAATGGTTGTTGCACCGACTGCACACTGGACTAGCTAATCCAAGAATGCGCTGCTGGACGGAGGCTCAAGAGTAAGGGTCTTGAATGGACCTATGGCCCAACAATCCATGGAAATGAAGAAATAAGATGGTTAAGCCATTGGAATGTGAAGAATCAGTGGCAAGCTGGTGACGAATTGAATGTTTCAGAGGTTTTTGGGGTTGGTTTCCAGGTAAAAGAATGTGGGACCGACTTTGTGTATGAGCAAGAAGAGAAGTGCCCCCAGTCAAATAGTGGTGGATGCACCCAGTCAATTAGTGGACGAGAAGTAATCCAACTCCATGGCTTTCCTTCTCCTCAGAGTGTCATTAGAGGAGATTTGTTGGAATATGAGAGGAGTCAAGGGATCAATCTCCTATGCCATTATGGTCAATGTTCTAACTAAAATTCTCCTCAAAATCATTCAAGTATCAGAGGATGTCTCAACCGTCTACAAGCAAAATCAGCACCATAGTCCTCTCAAAAAACAAGACGTGGAATTTTTTCATCAAGTTGATATTGTTACATTTGACAAGAAAACTGATTTGAACATTTTCTACGTCCCTTTTCAGACAAAAAGGGGACACACACGCCTATATCTGTATCTACATTTAAGTAAATTAATAGGTATATGTGTGTGTACGCGTGCATGCGTGTGCGTGCATGTCTCAATATGTGTGTGTGTCTATATATATCTTTGTACTGCATTATGAGGAAAGTGATGATTGCTTTTGTATTTTTGCATTATAAGGAAATTATGTTTCTTAAACATCAATAAATGAACCACAGTGACAATAGATTGAGACTGTGGGGTCCCACCTTAATTAATTCACATCAGCAAGATGATCTATCATAACAAGCAAATTGTAAATGTCAATTCCATATCAACACCTTGAAAACAAGTCATCATAAACAGTAGTATCTGAGAAGGTAAGATTTCCCCAAGAAAGCAACAGATCTTATGAGTACAAAATAACTCTGACTGAAAGTAGACAAAGTTAAATTTCATTATATGTATTTGTGTACATGCACATATTTAAGGTGCCTTGGGTAACTTGGTAGTGTTTGACACAAGTTTCGAAGGTTGGTGAACAATGGAGAAGCAGGTGCCATTGTTGGAACTGGTATCAGTGGCCTTCTAGCCTGCAAGTACGTTCTCTCCAAGGGTTACCACCCCGTCGTGTTTGAGGCCAAGCCGCCAAGGGCAGCATTGGTGGGGTATGGATGAAAATACTAGAGACGACTAAGCTCCAGACTCCCAAAACTATCTATCAGTTCTCTGATTTTACCTGGCCAAGCTCAGTGACACAAGAATTTCCTAACCATAACCAAATCTTGGAATGCCTTGAATCCTATGCCCGTCGCTTTGATTTGCAGCAGCACATCAGGTTTGGCTGGAAAGTGGTTGGCATTAGCTACGAGGGGGCATCAGATGCAGCGATGATGCAAGAATGGACAGTTTGGGGTGGCACAGATGAACCATTTTGCTCTACGGGAAAATGGAATGTTACTGGCCAGGACAATCAAAGCCTTGCCATTGAGGTATGAACAGTTGTAGTCCATTCTACTTTAACATCCAAATAGTCATCAGGGTACATTGTGATCCTAAGAAAGACGTTCTTTATAACTAAAGATAAACAGTTATTACGAGCTATATTGCATGGGTTTCGTTTGTATAATTGCCGATGTGTTGGATTCATCTAGTTCCAATGTCAAGGATGCGGGTTGATTGCAGAATATTCAAAATTCTTCTTTATCTCTTCGGTAACCTGTGTTTACAAGGTGGCATAGATCATGTCATGGAAAATATGGTAGTTGTTATGTGTAGTTTTTTTAGTAAACATGGATACCAAATTTGTTTCCAAGGTGAATGTCCAACTAAAAATGTTGGACGAATATTCATTATCCCTACCTAAGATTGAGTTTCCGATAGAGGTACTTATACTTCTTCATCTCCTTACAAATTATTCATGGGTGGTGATACAAGTCTGCCAGGTTGATTTTGTGATCCTTTGTATCGGAAGGTTCAGTGGCATTCCAAATATACCAGAATTTCCTCCTGATAAGGGCCCTGAAGCCTTCCATTGCATGGTGATACACTCCATGTATGCTGACATGGATTTCACAGCTGCTAAAGAGTTGGTGAGAGTAAAGTGAGTCACTCTTGTCGGATTCCCGAAACATGCAATGGAGTGCTCAACAGAAGATGGTAAGAACACATAAATGACTACATGTGGCGATCTACTCATTTTGCTCACTCTAAAAAGTTAAGCATACTCATCAAACTTGGTCATATCGCTCATGCCTTCATGATTGTGACGAGTAAATTCACTCATATCTAATCGTTTAGTTTCATGCTAGGTGACATCATTTTACTTGCAATGTTGTTTTTGTGGGCATGTACGGGTGGAAAATCCATGTACGATACTATACAGGAAAGAACACTGGAACATTTCAGATTACTTCCGTGGGGAGTTTCCATAGCATATTTTTACTTCAATCGCGTCTCGGAGCTATTGGTTCATAAGCCTGGCGATGGATTTTTCCTTGGTCTCCTGGCAACACTTCTTTCACCTCTGGTAATCTCTCCTCTTCGATGTATAGCTCTGCAGATAAGTTGTTATGTGTAAGGTAATTTATGCACCAATGTATGGTAGAGATGGGAATTCTCCAAATTGGTTGAAAGTCACATAAACCGGAAGCACGGTCTTTCAAAGTTGAATGGTGCCCAAGTATAGTTTCTTGAAAGAAATCAGTTCTTGTTTGGTCTCAAGAAGCAGTTGAGAAGGGGAGCAGCAAATTCAAAAAAGCTCCAAGCTTCAGCTTTTACATAGAAGGCATCTTGATTTACGGTGAGGCTGAACCTCTAAAGACTGATATGGTCATATTTGCTGCTGGGTTCAGGGGAATGCAAAAGCGTAAAGACATTTTTTTGTCCGCAACCTTCCAGGACTGCATAGTCAGGTCACCGGATAAGAGAGTACAACTCTATAGGTTTCGTGTCCCTATGGAGTTTTTCTGCATCCGACCAGTCTCTGACCCTGTTCTAATGAGATTCCCGTGCAGTTGTGCATTGAGTTGCCCTATTTGTTGTGTTTCTATTATGTACTGATTGATTGAAGCAACACATACCTGTTGTCTGTTGATATCACAATTTTAAGAAAGCAAACTTTGGCTTCTTGATGTAGTCTCAGTTACTGAATTGGTAGCTACTGATTGGGCGTTTGTATGATGCCACATTAGTGTGTTTGAGACTGAATTTCGATCTTAATAGCATCGATCTAATCCAAATTTCTTGCTCCTAACAGGGAATGCATTCATCCTCGAATTCCACCACTAGCAATAATTGGATTCTCTGAGAGCATTTCAGGCCTTCATACCTCAGAGATGAGGTGCCGATGGGTAGCAGAGCTTCTCAATGGCACATTTAACCTACCCGAAATTACAGAGATCGAGAAAGACATCGCAAAATGGGACAAATACATGAAGCGATCCTCTGGCCAATACTACCGGAGATCTTGCATTGGCGCTCTGCATATATGGTACAGCGATCAACTCTGCAAGGACATGGGATGGAAACCTAGAAGAAAGAAGTGATTCATTGGTGAGTTGTTTGAGCCATACATCCCCATGGATTATGTTCAACCTTAAACCTCAGACTGTACTGATAAAAAGGGGTTACTGGTGTACTAAAGAGGTCGTTTAGGTTTTTTTTTTTTATGGGCACTCATTAAGTACTTTTTTCACGATTATTTTGTGAATTTGCTTGCAACTTGATGTCAATCGATGTATCTTTAGCTGAAAAATGCTTAAAAATGTTTAGCAGAAAATGTGGAAAGTTGAGCTCTCTAGTCCGATATTAAACTATAGAGAAGCCGGGTTCTATCCGTACGCATGGGCCCCACAAAAATACTACTATATTGGAGTATCCCGGAGATACTCTGGGAGCACTGAATAATTAAACAAATTTAAGACGACTACACGCCACGTTCTCGACAGTCCCCAGCAACTCTGTGTGTGTGTGTCTGTGTGTAACAAGCCATAACTCATCCAATCTTGTTGAGGTTGAGGCGATCGATTCCCAAGAAGTCTCGTAACGATTCATCGGCCGTCCCAGGGTACCTTCTTCTCATTCTCGTAGTAACTCAATTCTTTCAAAATTATTACTCCAATTCTTTTCATTTGATGCGAGTCCAACGTTATTTGTATTCTTTCCCATCTCAAGTTCCATGGCCTGATTCTAGTTGTACGTGGACATGCCTTGGATGGTAAACAGGCAGAATGGAGATATGAATGCATTCAATGGCACTGAACATACAGGCAAAGATGCGGCATGGTTAAGTGATTGGTGGATAGCTAATTTACTTATGGAAGCTGGTGATGAAGTGAATGTCTGTGGATATGGTGGAGCTTTTTCAGGTCACAGAATTTGGAATACAGCTTCGAAGTGCATAGTTCCGAGAAGAAGCAGCAGCTAATGACTGCGTTGCTTCAAACAGAGGGTTCTGCTCTTCCTTCAGTCAGCTAATGACTGCGTTGAAACAAGAACGCGCAAGGTTTCTCATGTGATATGGGTTACTATTCCCTGATCACTTATATGACCCCAAACGTTCTGAGATGGAAAATGAGTACCAATCCCGGCGCTACATGAGTTTCAGTGGTTCTTTTCTTGAATGAACTAGGTTATAGGTCTAAAAATGACCGAACTACTCATGTTGTTTTGGTTCTTGAGTTAGCTTAAAGGAAAGTTAAATTTCTGCATAAACAAAAGCTGATTCTGCAACTCAGTATAATCAAATTGATACTTTTCATAATTAACTTTGGGCTAGCTTAAATGCTCTTCTTCTTTTTTCCCCTTTTGAAACAAACAGCACACTAGTTTTGTATTTCACTTTAATTGATGTTTGTAGCTCAAAAACCTGAGTAAATATTGGGCGAACTCGAAACCCAGCAATGCATACACAACTAACAAATTACTAGAAATCTATATAGATAATTCGACGCTACAAATAATATTCGATGATAATAAGTGTAGCTTCCGCCAAATTTTCATTTAGAAAGATAATCAAAACACACACATTATCCAACGAAAAGAAGAACAAAAGACGAGATTTAACTACTCTGTACTGAAGCTGCATTATAGATACAAGATAAATCCAGAAATGTAGTTCTATACAACAAAGGAAAAAAGAAAATACAATATGGTAAACCTTAAAAGACGAGGAATGGAAATTGTAAAAATGATCTACGTTAGAAACAGAACTTATTTTCATACTAACTGTAACATGTAGTTAATATAAAAATTCGTACTGCCCGTGAGTACACGCCATCTTATACTTCTCACAAGGCCCCTTGCAAAACCCTTGAGAGAAATAAAGCTTGGAATATGAGCAATAACATGAAAATCATGAGGGCCGAAAGCTTTGAATTCTCTGAAGGTTCCTTTCCTATGATTGTAAGGCACTAAAGAACTGGAATCCCATACGAACAACAAATCTCCATTTCTCAGAAATGTAATCGGATGATGCAAGTGATGCTCACGCAATCCGCAATAGAAGTTGATGTCAATGGCAAACTCTCTAGTCCGGGACTCCTTGACACCATAATCCTTCATCACCCAAACATCGAACTGACCATCACCAATTACGTAACATAGATAGAGGAACTCACCTAGTACCCCGACATTGATCCAAGAGATTTTGGTAAGACAGTCTTGATCAAAATGGGTAGGCCGAGGAACAGATCCAAACTGCTCCATCTCAAAATCAAACGACAAAATCAAATTGACAGCTGTAAAATCATCACTAATCCAGTGAAGAATGCCATTTAGGAAAGAGTCAAACGATCCCTTAGACATGGGTAATGGGGCATCGCCAATTCTCCTCCAGGATTCTTTGCCAAGAGTGTATATATCAGCTACTGTTTTAATAGAGAACAAACGAGTCACAGGATCGCTATATGACACTTGCATGAAACAAATGACCTTGTACTGCTTGGTCTTTGGACTGAAACCAAACCCAGAATACTTGACGCAAGTATAAGCTTGACTCACAGAAGTCAGCTTCGGAAGAATCATAACTTCACCTAGACTGGGTTGCAGATGTAGTAAAAGGAAGGCCCTGAAGCATGGTGTAAACAAAGCAATCACCTTAAAAAGAGTTGGGAGAAAATTACATTACAACTAGTCAAAAACCATAAACTGTGCATAAGATACAGAGAGGTGATTGTACCTTCCCTTGTGTTGATGAACAAATAGTAGAGGCTAACTGGATTCCTGCTCCTATTCCAAAGACGTTAAAAAGAGTTGAGATGGCTTTCCCTTTTGCAAATAGGTCACTAAGAAGAATTGAGGCTGACTGGATTCCTGCAACAATGTTAGAACTAAAAAGAATCTAAGAAAGCTACAATTAAGATGCACAAACTTGAAAAACTCACCTGATATATAATTATACAGCCATCTCAAGAGTATGACACATCATATCCTTTTTTGAAAATTTACGGCAACAAACTAAAATTTTAGTAAAGCAAGGAAAAAATAAGAGCAAATCCCAAATGTTGTACACTCGGTTGGTATTTCCTTGATTTGGGCTCAGGTAAAGCATCGTTGCCCTCACAACTTAGACACCTGCAGCAGCAGCTACCAGTTGCAGAAGAAGAGTATCAAACTCAATCACCACTGCCCAGAAAGCTGCATATATAGAGCTAACAAATGCAGATTTCAAGTACCAGAAAACATATGCAGCTCAGAAAACAACCATATTTCAGAGGCCACAAATGCCAATATAACTCAGTAACAATACAGATTTCAAACTTCGTGCGCAACACAGCTTGAAGTACTGCATGGAAATGTCTGCTAACAGTCTCGGTTGATCTCCAAAAGTCAAAACTTTAATTATGTGCCTCTGCTTCGTATGGTGCAAGAGGATCCACAGGAATACGTCTAGTATACTGCAATCTCAGATTTCATTTTTCTTTATCTATTCCAATCCCTTATGCCGATGTTCAATACTAGTCTATCAACAACAAAAATCCCCCAGTCTGACTATTTGCAATGTTACCCAAAACTTTCTACTCCTTCAATTCCATACTACTATGATCATCCACAGTATGATGACTAGCCTTCAGAGAGAGAATGTGATGCAAACTCTAGTCTTAGTATAACCATTTTGGTTTGTGTCATCATGTCATGTAACAATGTGGCACACACAAATTATGCGCATAATAAGTCTAGTTAACGGTAATTTGGTAGATGAAAAAGGAAACTTCATATTAGAACCATAAGTTAAGTAGCATTCAAAATCTATTTCTGAATTGATCGTATGTTTTCTGAATTTGCACAAGGGCAGGTATCAAACCCAATTCAGAATGGCACTTTGAAGTACTCTAGACAATGATGGAAAAGGGGACACAGAAAAAACTGCATAATCCCATGTTGTCAGCAAATATCATGATAGGAAAATCAGGATTAGGTTTTACCTGTACTCCCTACTGTTGCCAAAGTTTGCTCGTCAGTTACCTGTACTCCCTACTATTCGGTCCATTGGGTGGTGAATTCAATCACATTCCTGAAGAAGTATATGCACAAGCTAGTGCTCCACCGTCTAACAGAACATGAACACGCTCCGGCTGTCCTTGTCAGGCTGCCAAGTGCAGCGGGCTTGCTCCACTTTTATCTCTTATATTGACAAACCTTGTAAATCCCCTACCATTAACCCCAAAGCAAAGCAAAGCAAACAAAATTGACAAAATTTTAGCAAAATTGGATGATAATCGGTATTAGTTCAGTGAAGGCAATCAGGTTCTACCATGAAACGAAATCAAACATCAAAATCTAATGATCAATTCCTCCTCCTCTACAGTAAAATCGAGAAACTACAAAAGAAAATTCAATGCTGAAGTCCATCTGTAAACAATCAAATCTAACTTTGATCGTCGACGATCGTCGCTTTACCGTCGAGAGGGAGAGGGAGAGAGTTTCACCGTCGCTTATAAACGCTAGATTATATTAAACCGGTTTTATGGTTTTTATTCGGTATAGCCAAACCTATTTTAAACAACATAAATTCATATAAATTTATTCCGATCAATTACTAATTTATATTCAATTAATATAAATTTTTTACGTCACATGTATTTTTCTGCGCTCTACAATATGAATGTCTTAGATTATTAAAATATTGCTCGGATAGATAGAAAATGTCCTTAAAGTTCCCTAAGAGTTCTTGATAGGGAAGGGAATTTGTTTCAATGTATTCAACTCCATTTTAAAAAATAGAAATTCATTTAGATTAAATACTAGTACGTAATTCATTTACAAGATCTTCGTACATCATATGCGTTACAATAATTTCTACAAGAAGAATGTCTCGGATCGTTAAATAATGGTCGATACGGGTAGAAATCGTCCTCGTAAGTGTTAGCTTGAAACGACGTCGTTTTGATGACATGACATAGGTTCAACCTATGTCATAATATTGAAACGCAGTCGTTTTGATGATATGACATAGGTTCAACCTGTGTCATGACGTGGAAAATATTTTAAGTATAAAATGAAAAATTGGTGCTGCCAAACCCCTCCAGTAAAAGTTCCCCTTCAGCCTTCAGGGTTTCTCTCACTATATAAACTGCTCCATCATCTTCCCCGCACGGAAGATTTGCAGTCTTCTCGATTTGCAGTGCAAGTGATTCGTTCACTTCTTCGAAATCCATTGAATTCAAAACCAAGTGAGGTACGTTATACGAATTCCCTCTTCATCACCAATTTTACCACTCTACTTGTACTCGATTCATCACTCTGTGTGTGTGTGTGTGTGTGTGTGTGTGTGTAGTTAGGGCTTAGGGCGAAGATGCATCAAGGGTATCCGCCCGATTTGGCTCAGCTACAAGCCGTCATGAATGCAATTGAAATCGCTTGCAGTTCCATTCAGGTACATCACTCCTTTTCGTTTCTCTTCATTTCTGTGTCTGAAATATTTCGCAAGAAGAGAAGTGCAAAATAGTCCTAGAATAAATTAAATAATCTTTGTTACCTTAGTTGCTTGGATTGACTTGATGAAAAACCACTGACCTTGCATAACGGTTCTTATGTGGCTCTCGTCAGGATTTCCATCATGTGGTGAATAAGAGGGATTGGATGCTATCAATAGTTCATTACATCTTGTATTATGGGCAAGAATGGAGCCACATGCAAAGGTGAACCTCGATTCTATGCCTAGGAGGCTATGAAGCATCTTGTATTATGGCAATACCAAATGGAGAGTAAATAAAAGGGTTCTTGGTGTCATAGACAGGATGTGGGCGAGTGGAGGCACTCTTGCAGACTTGGTCGACCAAAAGGATGTAGGTTAACTTCCTACACAAATACTTTTTTCTTTCTTTTGCATTTTCCAGCTTGCTTTTACACTGCCTTTAATGATAGAAACTCATGGATAGAACTCACCCTTGAAAACCAGCTTACGAGGGGAGGGTACTCAAGAGCTTATATACGCAAGCCCAAGCCCATACTTGGCCGTGTTACACGGTCTTGGGTAGAATTCAATCCCAAAAGCTAGCTCATGAAGTGAGGGTTCCCTCACGCTGCTTTGATACCATATTACACCGTCTGGGTAGAACTCAACCCCAAAAGCTAGTTCATGAAGTGAGGGTGCCCTCACGCTTATATATTTTATATTACTTTGGTAACCAGGCAATGTGGGACTTCGCTCCACATGTTGATGTGGGACATTAGGATCGTTACACCTTTGGGGAATCACTTAATTTCACTTGTTATGTTGTAGAGGTGTCATTTCATTTTAATTTGTATGGTCTGGTGTCTTCAAAACAGTTGAACATTTCTTTGGTATTGCACAACACAAATACGATTGACCATGTTACCAGCGCCCTTTTGTTTAAGCTCCATGCCAGTGTTCTAAAATTCGGCCGCCAGCCAGACTAGTCCCTGCCCAAGCGCTAGGCGGTGGTCCAACGCCTAGATTAGGCAACTGATCAGTTGGTTGCCTTGTGCCTAGGTAGCCGACTAGGCGCTAAGCGGCCCTCTTTCGCCCGACTAGCGTCTATCTATTTTTGGAACATGGCTCCATGCTCTTTTTTCTTTATAACACCGTTTTGTTTATCTTATGCTACATCATCACTTTTGTTATTGCACTGTTGGAATTTGCCTTTCCGATTTGTATTCCCTCTTTTGTTTCTCTTTGGCATTTATTTCTAGTCTTAAACCGTTTGCCTCTGGTCTTGTCTTTACCCATTTGCCTCTCTTTCCTTTTCGGCATGGAGTTAAAAGAGCATGTTGGAGAAGGAACCAAAAGTTATGGATGAGTTTGGATAGTTGTAGCTACAATAATGCAAAATGAAACAGAAATATGATGCTCGTTGTGCAGTGCTTACTCCCAGTGTAAAGTTTGAACACTATACATTCAAAGAACAAAAATTACTCCTCTCACTGTAGTGAGGTCTATCTACCAACTTTGATTGAGTGAATCCATATAGGTTATTGAAACATGTACTATAATATATTGACATATATCTCATTGTCAAGATTTCAGAACCTTGGAAGCTAGATGTGCCCAAGTGGTAAAGTTTATTATTGCTGTGTATACTAAATATTACTTGAGTAGTAAGAAAAAGCCAATGAAAGGGATGTCCATTATTTCATCCTTGCCTGACAAAGGAACACCCATCTAATAATGGCTCCTTTGTTTGGATGGTCATGCACATCTGGGGCTAGTAGTTTGTTACATCAAACTTATTGTCACCACTTACCCGTGAATGCAGTGATTAAAACCAGAAAAAAACTTGATTTGGTTGATACGAAATTGCACCCTTCTCAATAGACGGGGTATAGGTAATGCACACGCTGCCAAAACCTGAATTTTGTCCTCTTTCCATTGCGGAAGTGATTCCAATAGCCCCGCTTAGATGTGCATTAGTTTTCCCTGTGTTTATTGAGTGTCAGTATTTGCAGATAGCCATGTAGCCTCAGGATGTTTGACATCTTTGATTGACAGACAAATCAATTTGATCCCTGCATTCTGGGAATGTGATATTTCTTGTGTGATGTTTTTTGGGTTTTATTTGCCACCAAGGGGTTGTGAAAGGTGAATATGTCTTTCAGTTTTAAGACTGTTTGAGCATTCGGACATACCATGTCTTTATCCCTCATATTTTTGTTAGTAAATGAAGCCTGTGTTCGTTTTTATTGTGATGGTAATTACTGTTGTCTCATTACTGCAGATGTACGCCTGATCTCTACTCTTATAGCACTATGTTATTAGCTTATGTGAATGCATCTGACATGGAAGGTGCCGAGAAATTCTTCAGAAGAATAAAACAGGATGGATTTGAACACAATGTCGTCACTGATGGAGAAATACGAAGAAATGCGTGTTTCTAGTATCAAAGCCAATCAAACTGTCTTGACGACCATCATGGATGCATTTGGGAAGAACAAGGATTTTGACAGTGCTATTGTGTGGTTCAAAGACATGGAAAGAATGTTCTTTTATCTTTGGCAAAAACGATTGAAGAACTAACGGAAGCTAGGCAACTAGTAGGACACCTCGATTCTGGTGACAATGAAAACACTGATGATGGGTTTCCTAAGTCCGTTATTGATGAGGATGAAGATGATGACTATGACTACGATTTTGCAGAGGAGACCCTTTCTTTTCAAGAAGAAAATGAGTCAATTGCTTCGACTGACGAGCTTCAATATAATGTTTCACATGTTGTAAAGTCTGATGCTTTGTGAAGTTGGGATGTCTTGTATGTAGGGATACATATAAATGACTAAGCTCTTGGGTAAATCTGATGAGTTTTGGCTGAAAACAGTTTATAGCAAAGATGTCATTCCGATGTATACTATGGCATCAATCCAGGTTTCTAAAATGATACGACAGAATTTTGCTGCATAAGACTGTTTTTGTTGGTTGAGCAAACCCAACTCATTCTTTTTTTTTTGTTTTTTTGTCATTCGTCATTCCTAATCTATTACATGGGGGGACTTGATCCCGGAATGCAGTGTGGGGCGTCCAAGAACTCTACCATATGAGGTAGCCACCAAAAATCACAATTTCACCAAAAAAAAAAGAAAATCAGCATATGTAGCTAGTAGACTAGTTTTGATTTATGGCCCCAGTAGTTTAACAAATTTTCACTTGCAATCCCTCAACTATTTTGTATTGAATTTTAAAGCTAATTAGAATTGCAATAATCCAAATCTCATTTTAACAGTCACAAGTAAGTATAAAAATATAAAATAATTTAACTAAAGAGACGATACGAATAGATTTATATTTAAATTATAACACTTAATATTTATTTTATTTAAGTTATAATACACGAATTATACGTTCACTACTACAAAAATCGTGAAAGATCTCATTTAAAAGTCGTGGTCATTTCCTTTTAATAACGCTTGTAAAAGTGTGGTCTTTGGAGCCGAAATTAAAAGTCCATACTTTCAATTGCGGTTTTTGCCCGTGATTAAAAACAACATAAAACTGACATTGAAAGTCAAAATGCGTGATTGTTTACCGTATAAGATCTCGGTTTTTCCTTAGAACTGTGATCATTACTCCTAAACAATCTCGCTTTCCTATAGAACCGTGATCTTATACAAACAATGATCTCATTTTTTCAAGGAACCGTGATCTTTTGGCATAAAAGATCACTGCCAATACCTGTGATCAATTGTGTTCTTTGAGATATTTTAGGCCACAAAATCTCCTTCATTAACTGAAAATCAAGATTTCAATTTGGTTTCTAAACCTGAAACATATTTCTAACTTTTCTAATCGAATACAGTTGCATCAAACAAAAATGACAACCAACTCCAATTAAAAATATGGGTAAAAATCACTTAGACCCTCTCATCTATCACTCTTCCACACATACACCCCCTCATCTTTAAAACCTATCAACCACACCCCTTCATTTTCCAACCCGAATCACTTAGTACCCTTCCGTTACCACTCCCTCCAATTTTTTAACAAAACTTGTGATTTTCCATCCAAATTGAAATTTGTAAGCCCATTTTGCCCTCCATACATTCCCCCTCCACTCCTCCTCCTCCTCTTTCCTCCCATCACCAGGACCTTATTGCAGTTGTGGTTGGACAAGGATTTGTAGCAGTAAACATAACATTCCAGAGGAAAACAGGCTTGATACAAACAAACAATTGAACCTTATCTGAAAAAAAGAACTAAAAATTGCTAGGGAATTTAGACACAAAATTAAATACCCAATTTCCCAAGCCCCTCCAATTTGAAGAAAATTAGAACACATTGAGCCAAGAGAAATTGCTACCAGCCAAAACCAGATGAACAAAACCTACCCTCTTCAAATTCTAGAATAGAAATGATCTTTTGTCAAACTTCTAATCAGAAACCAAATTGGGTGCTGAAAATTCAATAGAGGATTTATGATAATTGGATTACAAATTAGTAAGAGTTTTTTTTTGTACCAAATTAAGAATTAAACACAAGAAATAGAAAGAATCAAACACTGATAGTGGCATTTTCGTAGTAATTCGTTCAATATCCTCAACCAAGTTCTATCATCATCAATGGCAAGAACACACATACCCACTGGGAATTTATCATCACTCCTTAAGCTTCCTTTAATTTATTCTAAAGTCATCTTTGGAGCAAAAAGAGAGAAAACCCAGATCAAAATAGGGCACAAAAACAAAGATCACAGCATAGAAAGTTGTGTATTGACCATCAAGAAAGTTCTTCTTTTGGAACTTTCCCGGAAGAAAAACTTCCCCCAAAAGAATAACTTTCCCAACAAACGGAGCCGATTTATCCGTTTTCTACAGCTGCAGTTTCAAACACGGCCAATATAACACCATCATCGCGCAGGTCTGGACCGATGTGAGTCAGAAAACAGGCATTTCGATACAGAGTTGTCGTATCACTGCAGCCCCCGATTTGGTTTCGACCTACTCGATTATCTACTTTTCATTGAATCATAGTTTGATTTCGACTTTGTAATCGATGGATTTGGGTGAGATAAGGGTGGAGAGATCTATGGAGGTGGGTTGGTAGAGAGAGAGAGAGAGAGAGGAGGAGGATGATAGAGAGTTGTTCGTATTCTGTAGGGCTACCAAATGAAAACCCTAACTGAACACCCCTTATAAGAGAAGGGGCATTTCAGTCAATTCACGCTTATTTTTCACGGTGTTACCAATTTCATGTAGGATGAAAGTTGAGGGGGTGTGGTTGATAGGTTTTAAAGATGAAGGGGTGTATGTGTGGAAGAGTGATAGATGAGGGGGTCTAAGTGATTTTTACCCTAAAAATATTATCTAGCTCATAAAAGCATGGCATGTCAAATTTGTTCTTTCAGACAATGCTACAAATCGTTTCTATTTACACGCACGAAATTGGAAATTATTTACATAAATAGCTCAAGGCTTTCCATAAGAGAACCAGAGAATAACAAACAAAATGATCCAAATACTCCAGTCAGTCGCTTCCTCCCGCTTTCTCTGACAATACACAATTGCCTCAGTCTCCGGACATATACTACATAAACAAAAGGAAGCACTCATTAGAACTCAAGACACAAAACATCGAAAAAAAACTAGCGCGATGTAGGAAGCATTATCCTTCACCTGATGGAAGAGTATGACACATAATGTGCACTAAACTTGTCCATATAAAGAATCTAAAAGTCTCAGATACCTTTACCAATCTCAAACCTGGGGAAAGAGGGCAAGAACACAATTTCCGAAAAAGTTGTAGCTTCATGAGACATGCATCAGTCTCCAATGATTCTCAGTGTCCCAACGCCAGGAACCTTCATCTTTCCAAAAAAGAGGACACCAGTAACCATAAAACTTGGTATAGCTCTCCATTTATTCACACTTTTCACCATCTTCTAAACATGTCAAACCTCAGAACTCATAAGTGATATCCAGCACCTTTACTACTTTTTGGGAGAAAATTACATTACAACTAGTCAAAAACCAGAAATTGTGCATAAGATACAGAGAGGTGATTGTACACTCCCTTGTGTTGAGGAACAAATAGTAGAGGCTAACTGGATTCCTGCTCCTATTCCAAAGACGTTAAAAAGAGTTAAGATGGCTTTCCCTTTTGCAAATAGGTCACTAAGAAGAATTGAGGCTGACTGGATTCCTGCAACAATGTTAGAACTAAAAAGAATTTAAAAAAGCTAAAATTAAGATGCACAAACTTGAAAAACTCACCTGATAATTATACAGCCATCTCAAGAGTATGACACATCATATCCTTTTTTGAAAATTTACGGCAACACACTAAAATTTTAGTAAAGCAAGGAAAAAATCAGATAAATAAGCCCCAAATGTTGTACCCTCGGTTGGTATTTCCTTGATTTGGGCTCACTTAAAGCATAATTGCCCTCACAACTTAGCCAATTGCATTGCCCTCACAACTTAGCCAATTGCAGCAGCAGTAGCAGCTACTAGCTGCACAAGAAGAGTACCAAACTCAATCACCTCTGCCCAGACAATGATTATTCCATAGAATACAGAAAACAGCCCAGATTCAGCTACCAATTTCAGCATCTATTCCACTGATGTGCCCGCAAATGTTGCACATTCAGCCATATATATGAATCAGATATGATTCAGCTCTGATTCAGCACACAAGGAGCATGAAGTAAATTTACAGTACAATACCGAAAACAGCCCAGAAAACTGCATATATAGAGCTAACAAATGCAGATTTCAAGTACCAGAAAACATATGCAGCCCAGAAAACAGCCATATTTCAGAGGCCACAAATGCCAATAAAACTCAGTAACAATACATTTCAAACTTAGTGCGCAACACAGCTTGAAGTACTGCATGGAAATGACTGCGAACAGTCTCGGTCGATCTCCAAAAGTCAAACTTCGTGCGCCCCTGCTTCATATGGTTCAAGAGGGATCCACGGGAATATGGCTACTCTCTCCTCTAGACATACGTTCCATGAGTCTACTAAGCCAACACCTTGGACTACGCAGCACAACCTCAAGAACGTATGCCAATTGACTCTCAACTGATTGTGACAATCAACCTCATTACCCCTTGTCAGCTAGTTGATTCTATCTATTCGACTCTGGTAAAGGTTCGGATTCGGAGACAAGTGCAGACAAGCCTCCTGACAAAAACTAGTGACGAAGAAGTAGAGGCGAAACACTCCAAGTGCAGCGCTAAGAAAAGTCTGTAATGCCACGAATGCCTCTTCCTCTTGTCTTCTTCTCAACTGTGTTTTGTTTAACCTTGCCATCCTAAAATTAATTTCATTCATTAGTTATTTAGGGAACATTCACATATTACCACAAGTGGGTTGCAATAACAAATAAGACCCAGGTGGCTTAATTTTCTCAACAAGTTTCACATTTTCTCAACAACTAGGAGCAGGAAACAGTTTCACCGCGTGATTTCAAAATAGTTTTCTCAACAAGTGCTAAGGGATTCCATCTACTCTTTGAAAACAAGTCAGACCCAAGTGGCCTAATTTTACCGAAATGTAGGTGGTCGATTAGCTGTAAACTACGTTGTGAAGCAAAATGTACGTCTAGTACACTGCAATCTCAGATTTCATTTTTCTTTGTCTATTCCAATCCCTTATGCCCATGTTCAATACTAGTCTATCAACAACAAAAATGCCCCCGTCTGACTATTTGTAATTTTACCCAAAACTTTTTACTCCTTCAATTCCATACTACTATGATCATCCACAGTATGATGACTAGCTATCAGAGAGAAAGAATGTGATGCAAACTCTAGTCTTAGTATTAACCATTTTGGTTTGTGTCATGATGTCATGTAAAAATGTAGCACACACAAATTATGCGCATAATAGGTCTAGTTAACGGTAATTTGGTAGATGAAAAAGGAAACTTCAAATTAGAACCGTAAGTTAAGTAGCATTCAAAATCTATTTCTGAATTGATCGTATGTTTTCTGAATTTGCACAAGGGCAGTTATCAAACCCAATTCAGAATGGCACTTTGAAGTACTCTAGACAATGATGGAAAAGGGGACACAGAAAAAACCTGCATAATCCCATGTTGTCAGCAGATATCATGATAAGAAAATCAGGATTATTTTTTTATTTTTATTTTATTTTATTGAAAGAATAGACAAATCTGGATGAATTTTTTCTTGGTGTCCTGACTGTTGTTCTACCTGTACTCCTACTCTTGCCAAAGTTTGCTCGACAGTTACCTGATTTGTGGAGTCTACTAGCTAGTACCTGATACATTTGCTATTGACTAAGAAAACCTTCAAAGTTCCAAAGTTATGTGAGGTTACATTTTCAGATGAGCAGCTATTAAATTTCCTGTTGGAAACATTGTAATAGCTGGTCTTAACTAGCATGGGTTAGTGCTGTTGTTGCTTTAGTCCTGACTATTCGGTCCATTGGGTGGTGAATTCAATCATGCACATTCCTGAAGAAGTAGATGCACAAGCTAGTGCTCCACCGTCTAACAGAACATGAACACACTCCGGCTGTCCTTGTTGACAAACCTTGCAAATCCCCTACCATTAACCCCCAAAGCAAAGCAAAGCAAACAAAATAGACAAAATTTAAGCAAAATTGGATGATAATCGGTCAAATCAACACTAACGTATTAATTCAGTTTGCGAGAGAGAGAGAGAACTCACCACGAAATGGGCAGCAGAAAGAATAGCTTGAAGGCAATCAGGATCGGTTCAAAAAAAAAAAAAGGCAATCTGGATGACCATAGAAAGCAGCAAACAGGTTCTACCATGAAGCGAATCTAATGAATATCACAAAAACCAATGATCAATTCCTCCTCCACACTAATATCGAGAAAGCTCCAAAGAAAAAAAATCGGAAGAACAAACTAATACGATGAACCTACATTTGCCCCTGCTTGAATTAGCATTTCCACCGTCGACGAGAGAGTTTCACCGTCGTTGATCGTCGCTTCTAAAAGCGAGATTGTGCTGAACTGGTTTTTATGGTTTTGATTCGGTATAGCCAGACCTATTTTAAGCAACATAAATTTCTTTAAATTCATTCGGATCAAGTACTAATTTATTTTTAATTAATATGAAATTTTTACATATTTTGTATTTTTTCATGTTCTACAATATGAATGTCTTAGATCATTAAAATATCGCTCAGATAAAATAGAAAATGTACATAAAATCCCGGAGTTGTTGATATGAAATAGGATATGTTTCAATGTATCCAACTCCATTTTAAAAAATAGAAATTCATTTAGATTAAGTACTAGCATGTAATTTATTTACGAGATCTTTGTACATCATATGCGTTACAATAATTTCTACAAGAAGAATGTCTCGGGTCGTTAAATAATGGTTGATACACGTAGAAATCGTCCTCATAAATATTAGATTGAAACGACGTCGTTTTGATGACATGACACAGGTTGAACCTGTGTCATAATATTGAAACGCAGTCGTTTTTATAACATGACATAGGTTCAACATATGTCATGACGTGGAAAATATTTTTAGTATAAAATGAAAAATTGGTGCTGCCAAACCCCTCCAGTAAAAATTCCCCTTCAGCCTTCAGGGTTTCTCTCACTATATAAACTGCTCCATCATCTTCCCCGCACGGAAGATTTCCAGTCTTCTCGATTTGCAGTGCAAGTGATTCGTTCACTTCTTCGAAATCCATTGAATTCAAAACCAAGTGAGGTACGTTATACGAATTCCCTCTTCATCACCAATTTTACCACTCTACATGCACTCGACTCATCACTCGGTGTGTGTGTGTATATTGAGGGCATAGGGCGAAGATGCATCAAGGGTATCCGCCCGATTTGGCTCAGCTACAAGCCGTCATGAATGCAATTGAAATCGCTTGCGGTTCCATTCAGGTATATCACTCCTTTTCGTTTCTCTTCATTTATGTGTCTGATATAGTTTGCTAGAAGAGAAGTGCAAAATAGTCTAGGGTTTATGCACATGACGCATCAAGAGTTTAATGAATACCCACGAATACTGATTTGTTCTTCTTTTGTGCAATGGATGGTAGTAGTTTGTCACTACTGGAACGGAAAAAAAGATAGCAGTTTGTTTCTTGTTATGTTAAATGATTAACCTAGGAGGTATATGTGGAGAAATCGGACATACCGACAAACACTGCACAAAGAATAATCAACAACGGAAACCAAGAACTAATACATGGAGACTTTTACGCTGTTCCCCAACTATGTGTTACATCCGCGGCTCATAGGGGTCTTAACTATGTATCGAATGAAGGAGAGTACAAATTTACATTGGCTGCTGCTTGTATGTTATAACAATTACTTATAACCTAGGTCGACCCCAGAATAGTCATCAGAGCGCAACCCAAATCGAATCAGGCTTCACAAGCCTGACAGTATCTTGATAGCTAGGGCTTTTGTAACGGTTACTTGGGCTTTTAAATTGTCTCATGTTGTCTTGATCTTCCTCTGATGTCTCCAAGCCAGCCATGGTGGAATAGATAGGCACAACTTCCAATAGCAATATTGTCATGCCATCCAATAGGTAGCAGGATGCTTCCAACCTCAAAACCTTTGGTTTGTTTGGCAAGGAACAGAATGCATAGTGAAATACTGATATGATTCCGCAAAATCTAGTCCTTTTAGTCTTGCAAATTTTTTGTTCTAACCTCCTGCAACATTCTTCCTGTTCTGGAGTATTGTGTTTCGTATGAAGTTTTAGCATCCATCATATCTTACTTCATAAATAGGCATTCGATATTACTTGGTAGCTGAAGGTGGTAATTTAGGCTTATGTGGCCTTAAAGTATCAAAATTTCTGTATTTGTACAACGTTAGGCTGCTTTATAGTGTGAGACATTGACATCAAACTCGGATATGCATATGAGACTTTGAATCCCCCCCAAATGCAAAAGTATCTGTAAATAGTCTCATTAACCGGATTTGCATTTTCTTCTCTTCAAACTAGTTTTAATGCACCTTTCGTATAAGATTTGAAATTGTTTTAATACAACTGGTTAATCTTTAAGCAGATTCATGTCAATCCGGCAGCAGCTGAGGCAACTATTCTATCACTATGTCAGTCTCCTCGGCCGTACCAAGCATGTCAATTCATTCTTGGTAAGTTGATACATTTAGTTTTGATTGCACCAATTTACACTGTGCCTTTCTCTAGATGGAAGTTGATCACTTGACTATTTGGCTCTATGACATTCTCTGGGATCCTCTTGCAAAGATCCAAAACCCAATGAGCTAAGTTTATTCTATCAGTTTTGAACTATAATTCTTGGTTAATCCTTTACCTCTGAATTGCATGAAGATAGAGGGAAAAGGTGTGAAATCAGCTTTCAGTAAATAGCGTAACTTACTGGAAGCTATTATAATAAATTTATCAGCTTTCAGTAAGTTATTGGACAATGTGCAAATTAATGGCGTTGCTCGGACATGATCCAGTTGGCATCCTATTGCCTTGAACATTATCATTTGATGGAAGACGTTTATCAATTAAGCTTATCTCCCTTTACGTCTTAAGAGTAGACATTACATTAGAATGCCATAAGCGATGGGATTTTGATGTTTTGATATGACAAGTTATATTTCTTTCCTGAATATAGTGCAACAATTGCTTATTGAACTTAAGTTTTGTACAGGAGGTTAGAAATAGGTAAAGAATGGCAGGAAGGGGGAATGTAACCCTCCCTTGACCAATTCATAGACTGGTTTGATCAGTTTCATACTAATGGTAAGGTATAGGGCCTTTTTGTAATCGCCTTCTTGTGCATGGGCGGCATTCCCTCAATGCATTGTTTATAATATATTTATTTACTTTTAAAAAATATTGGCAACCTGAGGCTATATAATTCTGTCACTTGGGCTAAATCACAATATGAAACTCGGCCATTAACGTGGTAGTTAATGAAGAAAGAAGTGTATTAAATTGGTGTATTTACATGGAAATCAAATTTTTGGAAGGAGCTGGTATCACCATCTAGAAAATTGAAGGAGATGAAATTTTGATAGCATATTCATCAATAGATTTATACTTCTCTTGAGAGGTGAAGTTTTGATGGCATTAAGCTAACTGTGCTTTAATTTCATATAAGGAGTTTCTATGTTGCCTATCCTTGATGCACCGTGGAGTGTTGTTGGCGTGTGCATCCAAGCATGTGTGAACCTTGTGCATACACTTCAAATGTTTGTGATTGTATTTATGTCTCAGCCGTCAGTTATATGCCTTGAGTTTTGGGGTGGCTTATGCTTAACATTGCAAAGAACCATCCGTTACACTCAGTTACCTTGTCTTGCTAGCTCTTGAGGTGACGGTGCCCTTTTGCTTGTATGCTGCAGTTACTTTTGTAGCCAGGCAATATGAGAATTCTCTTCACAGTTCACACCCTCTCTCACATGCAACATGCTCACTTGGTAGCATGTGCCACATGCGGGCTAGGATACTCCCTACACATCCTTGGTGGTTCAATTCTCCTTCCATGTTATATTGTTTTGAGTATTCACCCCCATAATTTAGCTATTGAGAGGGTGGCCTCACATATATGTGCTGCACATTGATATGGTGTCAAGGCAGTGTGCGATTTTGCTTGACACCACCATTCTGTATGTAGTTTTTTTAGTGTAAAATGTTCATATGTAGAACTCAAAGGATAACTGTACTCTGTTCACACAAATAATGCTTGGTTTTACCAGAGAATTCTCGGGTGGCAAATGCAAGGTTTCAGGCAGCTGCAGCAATTCGAGATGCAGCTATCAGAGAATGGGTGTTTCTGACAGATGACGAGAAGAAAAGCTTGATTAGGTGATGTATAAGTTGGAAGTATTCATATAATTCAATCATAGAAGCACCTTATTGCTAATAACACATCATGCATCTCAATTCTATTAACGATGGACAAGTTTCTCCTTTATGCTTGACTCCCTCTTAATTTCTTCTCCTTGTTTTTTGTTGTTTATTTTCTCATGGGGTTGTTCTGAAGATAGTCCTTCCTCTCCTTATTGTTGGTCCTCTATTTTGTTTGGGATGTCCCAAAATATTAGTGCTCTTTGAAAAGTCAAAGAAAAAAGGCTCCAAAACAAACCCTCGTTAGATGTAGTTTTAAAAGCGAGAATCGAGGTGTAATGTTGGAAATCAAATCTAACTTTCTAAGTAGACATGGATTTAATGCATGTGACCTTATAAAGTTGGAACTTCCACAAGTGACCAATAATAAGGAACAGGGAGTACGGCATATGTTTTTTCGAAGGATCAATCCATTGGTGGGATTTATAGCCCCTTTATTTGGGACCGCTTCCTGCGCACCACTAGGCTGCCAGCTTGTGGCACCTCTCAAAATTATTAGATAGCTCTTCACTGCTGTTCTAGTACCATGCAGTGTACATGTACTATATGTTCCGCTCACTGAAAACTCTATATGTTTGTTGCAGTTTTTGTTTGTGCTTTGTTATGCAACATGCTAATTCACCCGAGGGATATGTACAAGTAAAAGTGTCTTCAGTGGCTGCTCAATTGATGAAAAGGGGCTGGTATGTTGCTCTCGAATCTGTAGG